>JABUQX010141128.1:0-12622 GCA_015478945.1 Trachelipus rathkii
CATTTATACCCACATGTATGTTTAACCGTTTTCATTTATTTTAATCATTTCGAGGTTTTTCAATTCCCTAAACTATATACATTTTATATATATATATATATATATACATATCTATAACCTTAATATATATATATATATATATATAACAACAATAACTAATAATAACAGTAATAAATTTATATATTTATACTTATATTATATATATATATATATATATATATATATATATGTATATATATATATATATATATATATATATATATATCTTATATATAGCAACGCTTATACATAACCTTATAGCCAGCAACGTTTATAATATCATATGTGTTTATATATATATATATATGTTTATATATATAACCTTATGTTATAACTCTTACCATATGTTTTTTATGTCTCTTAAGAACCACTAAGGCGATATATACTCATGCATATATGGTAAAATGCTATATAGTATAAAATAATACATTTATAAATATTTAATAATATATATGTTGTAATATATACCATATTGATGTAATAATATATTTATGAATATATATATATATATATATAATATGTAACATATGTATATATAATATAATTTATATAATATATATATATATATATATCATCTTAATATATATAATTTATCTTAATAATAATATATGTTTTACATATATAATAATATATGTATATATATATATATATATATATATAATATATATATAATATTATAATATATGTAATATATATATATATGTGCTGTTTATATATATATATATATATAATAATAATAATATATATAATATATATATTCAATAATAATATAATATATATATAATAATAATATATGTAATAATATATGTTTATATGTTATATGTTATGTGTTAATATGTATATATATGTAATAACCAATAATAATAATATCAACAATATAATAATAATATAATAGCTATAATAATAATAATAACATAATAATAATAACTAATAATATATATGCATATAATAATAATATGTAACAATAATAACAATATGTATGTATATGTATGTAATGTATGTAATAATAATATATATATATATATATATATAACTTTCTTCTTTCTTTGCTGTGTAGCTACTTTCTTATGTATATATATATATATATATATATATATATATATATATATATATATATCATCCACCCCTTTGCCCAGATTGTGGGTGAGGTGAGTCGCATACACAGGAAACAGAAATGTAGTAGAAGAACGAGAAGGAAGTCGAAAAGAAAAAACCCCTTACCTCCCCCTAGAGTTTCACAAGACTACAGTGGACCCTCACTGTGGTATCTCGTCAATGTTGGGTTTATCTCCTTGGACAGGCCTACAACTATAACCCCTTGCAAAACCCAAAATTCACTCCTATTTTGCACCTTTCTTATAGCTTCTGTCAAACTCACATTCCTCTCCTTCAGGCATTCCTTTACTGACTCAATCCACTTTTTCTTCGGTTTTCCAGCCGGTAGATTCTCAGTACATCACCAGTATACATCCATAACCGACTATCATCCATCCTTTCCATATGACCAAACCATCTCGATGTACTCTCGTTTACTCTTTCATTTACTAATTTTTTCATAACGCACAACTCCCTAATACATTCATTTCTCATTTAATCAATTCTTCTTACACCTAACACGATCCTAAGATTGTTCTTTAAAACATATTGTACTTTAGATCTATACCTCGTATTCCATATCATAGTTTCACTAATATGCTTTAACACAGGTGGCAACATACCCTCATGCAAAACCCTAGGTCAATCAAGACTATGTCCTTTTTCATTCATCAAGGATTTAATTGCACCAGCCACCTTCCTGCCATTCCCAACTTTCCTACTACACTCTGCATCTTCCGTTCCTTTTTCATCCAACATATATTCTGAATATTAAAACTCAGACACTTGTTCCAATTTGCTCACCATCTAACATAACCTCACACCGAGGACTCTACTCACTCACTACCATAACCTTAATCTTATCTACATTTACTTTCAAACACCATCTTTTAAACATCCTGCCAAATCCTCTCTCTCTCTCTCTCTCTCTCTCTCTCTCTATATATATATATATATATATATATATATATATATATATATATATATATATATATATATATATATTTTTTTCTATATAATATATGTACATATATATATATATATTTATATATATATATATATATATATATATATATATATATATATATATATATATATATATATATATATATATATATATATATATATATATATATATATATATATATTAGTGAGTTCGCTATATCATATTTAAGGGAAGTCGATGAAATATGAACAGTTGGGGAATATGAGCATGGTGATGGTTTTTAAAATCCAGTTTTAAAAGGGAGTTTTATTTTCTATTCTCAGGGTTGGTATTGCTACAACGATTTCTGTGGATTGCCCTCTCAATAATTTATTGGTCTTCACTTATTCTTCATTGAGGAACATTCCAAAGTAAGGTTGTGAAAAAATTTCTTCATATAAATTTGAAATTGCTTAAAAAATGCACCCGATTCCTACTAAAACAAAAGAATTTTATAATCATTTGAAAGCTTAGTTTTGTTGCTTAGCATATTAATTTGCTGCAAGCTTTTCAGTAAAGGATAATTTTATTTGAAATATGGCGTATTAGAAATATGGGTAAGGCTATTCGGGTTAATATATCCAGATATGGGAAAGTTGTGGAGTTACGTTTCCCACCATAATGTGACTCTTAAACTTTGCTTAATTCAGAAATGAACTCCACTCTTGTGATACTTGCTTTTAACAGTGATTTGCTATTGAAAAATATAGCTTATTTGATGGAGCATTAACATTAGAAGAAAAGATTGTATATTTCATTTGAGACTTTAATTACAGGTCAACTATAATTTTCTTTGACTAAGAGAAGACCAAATCATTTCATTGAAGAATAAAAAATTATTAAATTAAAAGTCCATGGATGCCCTGCTATGATTGCTGTAAGAAGACTGGCAATTACTAAAGTAATAAATCTACAAATCCCATGGTATAGGTTTAGTCAAGAATAAACCTTTCAAATTACGACTAAAACATGAATTTGGAGAAAGAACAGAATAAGTTTTCGTTCAACCCAAAAGAAAGGTCTCTTGTCATAGGATTTGGATAACATTTGGATTTAATATTTCACAAAATTTGAAAATAAATTATCGTTTTCATAAAGCAAACATTCCATTGGAGAGGACTGAGTGAGAGACTTAAACATAACATTGGACTTTTTTAGTCGAAAAACAGAGAATCTTTCACTTTCTCGTGCCCCTGGAATCAATAGACTTGTCTAATTGAATTTATGAACTGCTAGGGAAATTGGCTCAAATTTAAACATGATAAGTAAAACAACCAGAGTGTTTAGTGTTGATGAAAGAAAATTTCAGCTCAACGCGAGAGATAAAATGATTACTATAAAGTAGTGATGCTGCAGATGTCATTTTTTTTCGCATCCGGGGATGCGGATGTTTGATTTTAGCATCCATTGATGCGGATGCGGATGTTTGATATATATATATATAGAGTATATATATATATATATATATATATATATATATATATATATATATAGTATATATATATATATATATATATATATAATATATATATGTATATATATATATATATATATATATATATATATATATATATTTATATATATATATATAGGTATATATATATATATATATATATAGTGATATATATATATATATATATATATATATATATATATATATATATATATATATATATATATATATATATATATATATATATATATATAATAGTGATGGCAGGGATGTCATTTTTATTCCTTTCGACCCTGTGGGCTTCAGTGTCTTTCAACAACGAGGAATGTACCTTGTTATAATTATAAAGATGTGAAAGAATTGACGTTAAAACTGAAAAAAATTATAATAATATATATAGCCCTAATATGTTTAGATGAAGAATCAATGTATTAATATAATTTGAAACACTGGGTGCGGGGACGGGGACCCAACTCAAATGCACCCCACCAACCTCTTTTCCCCAACCTCCAACCCAGTCCTCCTGACCTATGAAAGATTTTACAATGATTATATACTTTTGCAACTAGTATTAAATTCAAATGAGAAGGTTGTGTTGAGAAATATCAATTTTTCAAATTTTTTCGATGATGCTTTTTCGACGATAAGAAACAGCACATAAATACTCGAACTTAATCCTAGTTATGAAGACAGCCAAGTATTTCCTTTGCAAGTTTACTTCAAGCGTGGGTCAATGATTTCCTTTGTTTAACTTTCCACCAACTGATAGGACTACTCATTTTGCATCAAGCCGTTTTTTCTGCAGGAGCAGTTTCCAATCACGTAAATTCATATTTTTGGTACGTGTTTCTCCATCACTATTGGATTGTGTAGAAATTCTTCCTACAGCGAATCCGTCATTGATTTATTTGTAGAAAGCGTTGGTCTGGTAGATTTCGTGTTTTTTTCTTTCTTTTAATGGGTGGCAGAACCAATGGACCGTTCGATTCAGCTTTCAACTGCAAGCCTCAATATTATGATCCAACTAAATTTATTATTGTAAGAAAAACTGGCTTCACAGCGAGGATCTAAGTAAGGCAACAGTATGAAGGTCATTAATTTCCATTAAGAAACCAAAGTGTTTGCTAGTCTTAGTTTTTATTATCTTCGGTCTCTTTTTAAACCAACATTTCTTATTTGGAAGATGGTTCAGAAATGCTTCTTGGCCGTTGAGTTTACTGGTTTACATCGAGACAGAAGCCAGTAAGGCACTGATTTTTTTACATCCTTTAATCTTACATGTACTGTTGATTCAAATTATTATAACCCGTGCCGTGAGATCACATGAGTCATCATTACGTTGTTGAGTCGAGTCTTATGTCTTCATTTAAAGTTTGCGCCTAGATTCATCTTTTTAAGTATTTGGCTATAAAATTCTTTATCAAATCTCGACAACAAACATCCGAGCAACATCGAGCGTATGATGCGACATGGATGGACTGGATGTCCACATCTGAATGCTTTGCGGATGCGGATGCAGATGCGGATGTTACCTGCATCACTACTATAAAGTAGAGATGGGCATGAATCCGAGTGACGTCACCAAAGTTATGTTAGAAAGCTAGATCAAGCATTTCCTATATTGTTGCTTTTATTTTCAACCTCCATTAACATAAAACCAGTAAATGATAAGATACCGGATTCACTAGACATTCCTGGGAAACGTTAGCAATATTTTTCCATAGTCTTGCTAATCTGGCATTGTTTACATGATTTTGCCATTTGTTTGCTTAAGAGTAAGCCGATTGAAAGCAAGGGAAGAAATAGGGAATACTTTGTGTAGATTTTTTACATATCTATGGTGACTGGCCGTTAGGACTCATTTTGCCTATCTACGAGGCAGAGGCAAACTTACCTCCAAGCTATTAAACCATAATTATTTGTAGACCAATCTTCAGATTAAAAGGTGCTTACGACAAAGCTGTGAGGTTTACGTTGCATGTTTTGTTTTCAATTGCACATAAGAAAAGTAGCTTCAATCGGCAGATATTTAAATATTTGAATATTGAACCACGCTTTAGGTTTCTCTGCCTATAACAAATTTCAAGTCCATATATACAGTATATATATATATATATATATATATATATATATATATATATATATTTTTAAATTTATATTTAGTTATACGTTATATTATATATATATATAAGTATATATATATATATATATATATATATATATATATATATATATATATAATTTCTATTTTTAACTATCGCGATGGCCAAACCTTTCCAAAGTCGTATAATGTATCCAAATCTATTATTTCAAGTCTAATGCAAACGAAGGAGTTGTTCAAAATCAAATCTTTGTAATTTCAAATCATTTAGACATTGTTCATATTAACTCTTCACAATGCTCATATTACCTTCATTTCACGGTAATATGATCAATTGAACATAGTCTTAACAATTTCTGCAACGAAAGCTTCATAAACTTTTCCATCTTGGGGGGATTTTGTACTAGACTAGTAAATAAAATAAGGGGAGTGGAAGTTCAAAAAAGTTATCTTAGGCATTGATTGGAAACCCAATATGTTTTATATTCTGAACTAACTTTACACACAACACACACAATATTAACACACACACATCATTATTATAGTATGATATATATAGAGAGGTAGGAGAGAGTATATATATATATATATATATATATATATATATATATATATATATATATAGTATATACCGTCAAAATTATCTGACTACAAGGGGACGTGGAGATGGAAGGGTAGAAAAGTTAATAAAAAGATGACAATTTATTGGACAATAGATACAATAGGTTCCTCCCCAGAACCGTAGGTTGATAGAGTGTGAGGCCAAGGTGCAGACAAAGGCAGTAGGGTTCGGAGGTTCGGAACTGCAAACACACAATGTTGGTACGTACGGATCGACTGCTGCTTGGGGTGTGTTAGGTCCGTTCAATATAGTGCATGACCTCTCTGTACGATGACTGTTGTTCGACATCAAGTCCAGGAATGCTCTTGATGAGTAAGGAATGTCCCGGCAGTGGATTGACCGGCGCGTCGTAGTGCCTGGTCGGCGGGTCCTGGAGGGTCCACCGTGAGGGTTTACAGCTGTCAAATCCAACGTTTCTACAGGACATAGAACCCACAGCCGTCTGATTGGGTTGAGGTCCGAAATCATATGCCGGCCACCCAACGCCGTAAATTGAACCGTCCTGCTGTGTCGTTCACATTGGGGCCCGTGGTCTTTTAAGCACTGTCATGCATTAGGATAGAGCCAATTGATGTAGGGGCATATGCGGCACGACATATGTCTGAGATGTCTGTGATGTACCTTCGTAAGAGTGCCTCCATTGAAGATAAACCCTGTGGGCCCTGATAAAGATGCCTCCCAGATCTCATAATCCAATCCAATCCCAACGAGGTAGCAACTTAAGCAGTACATTGTAGGCTATGAACCTCTCCGTCGGTCTGTCGTATAATTTCAGCATGCCCGTCCGAGGCGTGCAGCATTTTCGGTTTCAGTCCCCAGCACGACTTGTCCGTAAAGCATAGCACCTTGCCCAACGTTCGACCGTCAAATATATGTGTTCTCGAAGTGCCGTGAGTGTGTGGACCCGTGGCAGCCTTCCAGACCGGTGCACCATGTTCCGCAAGGTTTCGACGCACCACCGTCACTCACCCTAGTGCTGTACCTCCGCCAGTTGTAGTCTGTAGGGATGTCGTAGTTGTGTGGCGCTCGTAATGCACGCAGACGTGTAAATCGATCTTCCACGGTGTTTCGTGGACCCCTGCCCACCTGTGGTCCCCGCCGGAGATCATTGTGCCGTGGTTCCTGAGCACCAAAGATTAAACCAAGGCAATTCGTTAAAGCGCCACAATCAACCGTCGACCGTTACCGGTCTCCCGGTCCTTCGGGTATGGAGTGGTTGATATCTGGGTAATGCACTGATCTCTTGACAGCGACGCACTATCCCTTCCATGTTTATTGGAGTCGCTTCGTACGTGAAAAAATGATCCCTCGCTCGATTATACCCCGACATAACCTACCCCACCTCTCCCAGGTCAAGTTACGTGGTTTATGTTTACCTAAATTTATCGATGGATCATCACAACGCAGTTTAACTTCGCGGGGCACTACATAAGCCGCACCGATGCTGCCCTCTGTGTTGGTGGGATTTCATGGGATTGGGGAGCCCGTTCCTAAGATTGATTTTTAACTAGTGGTGCGTTATTTTGGACGAGGTATATGTTATATATATAGCATATATATATATATATATATATATATATATATAGCATATATATATATATATATATAAAGTATATATATAAATATATATTATATATATATATATATATATATGTATATATATATATATATATATATATATATATATATATATATATATATATATATATATATATATATATATATATAAGGCATATATATATATAGTATATATATATTAGTGATGCAGCAGATATCATGTTTTTTTGTATCTCGTGGAGTACGGATGCAGATATTTGATTTTTTCACATCCGCGGACGGATGCGATGTTTCATATATATATATATATATATATATATATATATATATATATATATATATATATATATATATATATATATATATATATATATATATATATATATATGTATATTTGTTTTGTTTTACAAATTCCAATAAGATAATTGTGTTGAGTGCAGGGCGCTTGGACCCAACTCTTTTGCAAACCACCAACCTCTTTCCCAACCCTCCTTTATTGAAAGAGATTTATAGCTGATTATATACTTTGCAAATTAATACAAATTTAAATATAGGAAGGCTGTGTTTAAACATCAATTTTTCTGCCTTTCTGCTGAGAGTTTGTTTCTTTTCAATGTCTGACAAATTGTGGCTTGCTAAATACTGACTCACTTTGGAACACTCATTTAGGACAGTATATTTCGCAAGTGTACCAGCGTGCGTAAACATCTGCTTAACTTCCACCAGAGTTGATCGGACTACCATTTGTACCCGGTGGTTTTCTGGGGATACTTTCAATCATTTGCACTGCCATCTTGGTAATGCGTGTTTCTTCCATCACTACTGAATGAAATTCTTCCAGAATCTGTTATTAAGATTTATTTTGTTGAAGGTGTTATTCTGTAGATTTATTTTTTTTTAATAGGATATAGATAAAAAACTGCAACCCAAAGTGACGATTTAACTGGTTCCAATATTGTGTTACAAAAACTTGCCTTTATAACGGGGATCAAGTAAGTTGGTAGTATGAATGTCATTACCCACAAAACCAAAGCGTTTTTCTATTCTAGTTTAATTGCATCTTTCATTTTTTTTAAACCATCAGTCTTTTTTATTTGAAGATGGTTCAAAATGCTTCCTTAGCGCTGAGATTAATGGTATTACCCATCGGAGACAGAAGCTGTAGAGACGCTGATTTTTTTTTTTGCAATTTTTCAAACGGTTTCAATAGCTTAATGCAATGTGATACGTGACGCAACTTGATGAAACCTCTTACGAAGGCATTTTCAAATTTCAATATAGATCAGGCTAAGATAGTTCTTTCACAAGTACTACTTCCATAATATGAGTCATTGTTCAACAGTTGAATGTCTTTGATAACATTAAGATATGGAATATCAGCCGTTTTTGAATTGCTTCAACTCATTTTCATTTTCATTTCCATTTTCAGATTCTTAAGCATTTTTATTATAAAATTCTATCATGACTCGATTACTGCCGAATATATTGTATTTTTCAGGATTCACAATGTGCATGCCCGAATGCGGATGCGAATGTGATGGGACGTGATGTTACCCGCATCACTAATATATATATATATGAGTATATATATATATATATATATATATATATATATATATATATATATATATATATATATATATATATTTATAAATATATATATATATATATATATATATATATATATATATATATATATAGCAGTATATATATATATATATATATATATATACATATATATATATATATATATATATATATATATATATATATATTTATATATATATATATATAGAGATATATATATAGTATATAGAGAGAGAGAGAGAGAGAGTTAATCGGAATTAATAAGGTTTCAAGTCCCATCTTAGTATTACTATTTTTAATTGTATTGTTTAGTTTGATCAAACTTGATTCTCTTTTTTTCGCTCCTTAATTGCATCATTTCAGTTGTGTTAATGGAAGTGATAACAAAATTAGTGATGAGAGTAATAATAATAATAATAATAATAATAATAATAATAATAATAATAATAATAATAATAATAATAATAATAATAATAATAATAATAATAATAATAATAATATATACTTAACTTTAATGAGAAAAATAAAACCAGTCAATAATAATAATCTTGATAATCTGAATCTAGAGAACACATTTTAAAGTATAGGAAAAATAATAACACACTAATAATACTACTCATGCACAAACGCAATCATAATAATAATATTGATAAAAAGAATACAATACACACACACACACAATAATAATAATAATAATAATAATAATAATAATAATAATAATAATAATAATAATAATAATAATAATAATAATAATAATAATAATAATAATAATAGTAATAATACACACACACCAACACTATAATAATACACACAGACACACACACACAATAAAAATAATAACAAAAAACTAATTTAGGATTATTTTCACTATTTGCTTAATGTATTTAATTTATTTTAAATTTTTATTAAATTATATTTAGAAATAGTTTATCAATATAATATATTCTTTTTTTCTCGTAAATATTTTTGTAAAATTGATTTTTTATAAGATGGATGTTTTAGTTTTGTAATCCAAGTATTTTTATTAAGTATTTGTATTGTATTTATGGAAAAAAAGATTTTTGAAAACAGGGATTCCCAAAATATGTAAACCTCGAAAATATATATATATATATAAATATTATATATATATATATAAATATATATATATATATATATATATATATATATATATATATATATATATATATATATATATATATATATATATATATATATAAAGTTAAGATATATATATCTATATTATATATATTTATTATCTCCAAAATTGAAGAAAGGTTCCTGAAAAGTGAAAATTATGAAGAAATTGATTTTCCCTCAAGAATATTAGAATTGAATTAACTGGAATGATTAATGGGGATTTATATGGGACTAATTTTGAATCTGAATTTATTGGTATGAATATAAGTTAAGGACATAGTATTTAAAAGCTGTAATATATAAATATACAAAGATCTTAAAACCTCTATGACAAACTTCGGAGGCTGATAGAGCAAACGATAAGGAACATTCATTGTTAAATAAGCTATGGTTGTATGAGGCTTCGTTTCAAAGTTAGGGATGATGAAGGATGTGGCTGTTTCTGCTGTTGAAGTAGAAATCACGTGTAAAGCACGCCTTATCGAAACAAGACGTGCAGAAAGGCAGGATTATCGATGCTCCGTTGCAGAAACACTGGGCAAATCGCACACGGGGTTCGAAGTCGTTAGCCCAAGTCCTTTGTACTTGGTGGTGGTTTGCATGGAGATTTTAGCCTGGTAACTGAACCACAGACTGTCATTTGAACCCATGGTAGCAATATGTAAAAGTGGTCGACGGTCAGTTATGACTTTCAAGCACTCCTTTCAAACGGTGAGTCCTTTGTACGCGGCCTTCACCGATGCCTTCGACGAAGGGTCCCATTCTCTCGAAGCGCTGATGAAGGCGAGAAAACATTGTGTGGTGTGTGATTTAGGAAACCGTTCTCGGCAAGAAAGGAGGTGCGCTTTTCGGGTCCATTTCGCTCCCGCCGCACCCGTAAACATTATCATGGTTAGTTCAGCCAACCGGGGAAGAGTGAAGATCCATTCGTAATCGATGCCCACACCTGTACCGGAATCAACGATGAATCTGGGGCAAGGTAAAGGCATTGCTGGCTGCCTCCTGAAGATCGCAGGCACATGCACGCATCAGCACACAAAATGAGTGTCCAACAAACAAAACCTATGACGCGGCTTCAAACAACATAAACCAGTAACCTTCAATCCAACTGGAAAACAAAGCCCACAAACATAGTCATGTTTTCAATAAAATGTTCCTATCGTCGTTCACTCAGCCCGAATTATCGATAGTTTGAATCACCCCAAGGCACATAGAAGGCAGAAAGAATATACATATATACATATATATATGTATATATATATGCGGTTATATATATATATATATACATACATATATATATAGCATATATATATATTTCTTATATATATATATATATATAGGTACATATATATATGAAAGCGTTGCTGTATATATATATATATATATATAAAAAGTATATATATTTCGCATATATATATATATATATATATACATATATACATATATATATATATGTTATTAGTTTTAAATATAGTATGTTATATATATATATTATATATATATATATAATATATATATATATATATATTATATATATATATGCATATATATATATATTATATATATATATATATATAAAGATATAAAAATAGAGAGATATATATATACATGCATATGGCATAGTATATACAGCACATCTTTGGCTTCAATGCATAGTAATTTTACCAAGTGGCTTCACTGCTTTAAATGTAAGATTTGATACTATCTTCAGTGCTGCTCTTCATTTCATGTGTTTTTTTCAGCCCAAATGTTACTTCTGAAGGGTTTAGTAGAGGTTATAGTAAACAGCAGTTGTAATTATGTTTTGATATCATAACGATACGTTATAATAGTGATGGTTGCAGTATATATATATATATATATATATATATAAGAGAGGTAAGATATATATATATATATATAGTATATATATAGTATATATATATATATATATATATATATATATATGTTATAGTTTATAGTGCGCAATGAAAACGTTGAAAGCGTTTCACAGATAAATGGAAACGGTTAAAACACCCAAACTGAAATCATCAAAGTGTACAG
>JABUQX010141129.1:0-7500 GCA_015478945.1 Trachelipus rathkii
TATATATATATATATATCAGGCGACTCCTGCTTTTATAAATTTCATAATGTTACGATAATATTCTCTTATTTTTTGCGAAAGTTGGTCAAAAAAATGAAAGAAATATTACATAATAAATATATAAGATTATAAAATTGAAAAGAAAAAGGAAAGAATAGCCGCTATTAAAATACGCTTTTAACATTAAAAATAGGACTAATCCGTGCCCAAAGCAATTGGCGGATATCATATCTGTGAATTTTTAGAGTATAAAATTATTTATAAATACTATGTTTATAAATGGTATGTTAAAATACTATACATAATAAATAATATTTTATAACAAAAAATATTTAATAAAACAAAATAATAAAAATATTACTAAAATACTTTAGAATTATAAAGAAAAAAAAAAGAGTACCTTGAAATATTAATAGAAAACGGTTTAGCCTAAATAAAAAAATTATTTAATATGACCAACTCAAATATTTAATTTATATATATATATATATATATATATATATATATATATATATATATATATATATATATATATATATCAGTGTACTTCCGCTACACCTTACATACCGTCAAATGGGGGAAAACTGGTAAAAATTAGGCTTTTTTTTTTTTGTCAAGTCATGAAAAATCAAAATTTCAAGTTACACCCATACTTAAATGTTTTTTCTCAAATTTGAACCTTCTTAAATGCTATAAAATAAAGAAAATATTAAAAATGTGAAAATAAATATTTTTAGTAATTTTTTGAAAAATGCTAGTGTGAAAATTTTTTTTTGGGGTAAAACTGGTAGGTGCGTCGGTTTAAAATGTAATTTAATTTTTATTTCTCGTACGTTTGTGACTTACTAATTTAATTAATAAAAATATGTAATACAAGTATTAAACGTGTTAAAAAATAAA
The DNA here is from genome assembly GCA_015478945.1 of Trachelipus rathkii. Taxonomy (NCBI): domain Eukaryota; kingdom Metazoa; phylum Arthropoda; class Malacostraca; order Isopoda; family Trachelipodidae; genus Trachelipus; species Trachelipus rathkii. The sequence goes on from JABUQX010141129.1 coordinate 902, forward strand.
TTTGGGTAGAAAAAAACATGTAAAACTTAAACTTTACTAGCATTACTGAGCATCATATTTTTTGGTAAAACTTTACATTACTGTACGCCGATTTCTCGAGAACTACGATACTTACAAGAAAGGAAAACAATTAAATATATAAAATCAGAGTATAAATCTTGTTATTAATTATTTGAAAAAAAAATATATATATATATATATATATATATATATATATATATATATATATATATATATATATATATATATATATTTTTTTTTTTTTATATATATATATAAATAAAAAAAAAAAATTATTATTATTTTTTAACAACATTCTTGTAAGTATCGTAGTTCTCGAGATATTGGCGTACTATAATGTAAAGTTTGGCCTATTTTTTTACGTACATAATTATCAAAATATAATATATAACACACGGTAATATAATACATACCTAGGTATTTATACTTATATTTATATAATAAAGGGAAAATATTATTAAAAACTAAAAAAAAAAATTATTTATACATGAAAATATAGTTACCAGTTTTACCCCAACCAGTTTTACCCCAAAAGTGAAACCACTTAATAACTTAAAAAATAATATCACTAAATGCAATTACATACATGGAAACTCTTAGATTGTATGCTGTTAATGCGAAATGATGATCTCTTCAGTCTTAGAGATTGTGCAGACCTTAGCATTTTTTTGCAATTTTTCAAAAAAAAATTTTTTCAAATGGGGGAAATTTTTTTGAACTGAACCTCTAATTTATTGGATTTAATTTTGAAATAATATTAAAATATAGTCTTTTATCTAACAAAAAAACCTTTCCCCAATTTCATAACGGTTGCCATTATGAAAATATAGCACATTTTCTAAACTTACCAGTTTTACCCACCGAAACCAGTTTTCCCCCATTTGACGGTATATATATATATATATATATATATATATATATATATATATATATATATATATATATATATATATATATACTCTCTCTGCTATCTACTAATTTTGCTATATATGGACAAAGTTACTTAACGCCCACACGGAACGGGAGCTAGGATCAAAAAAATTTTTTACAGGTATAGCATCTATAATACATAAATAGATGTTCTAGGGTCAAAATGAATTTTTTTTTTTTTTTTACCTGTTCTAGGGGCGAAATTAAGGTTAGGTTAAGTTAGGTTAAGGGTTAAGGTTAAGTCCAGATCTCAGAATTTAGGTCAGGAAAAAAAAGGAAGGCTAATTTCGACCCTAAACATCTATTTATATCGTATCATAGGAGGCTACCTGTGAAAATCTTTTTTTTGATCAAGGCTCCGTTCTGTGTGGGCGTTAAAGTAACTTTTACCATATATATATATATATATATATATATATATATATATATATATAAATCGCTGTTAACAATTTCTGAGTAAAAATAACATATATATATATATATATATATATATATATATATAGAGAGAGAGAGAGAGAGAGATGACAGACAGAGTGACAGAGCATTAATATCAAAAAGTTGCTTTGGATGAGATAAGCCGCATGATATATATATATATATATATATATATATATATATATATATATATATATATATATATATATATATATATATATATATATAATATATTATTAACTATCTGGTGCTCTCTATATATATATATATATATAACGCTGGTAACACTTGCTGAGTCAAAATAATCAAGGTCATTTGCTCACAAACTACAAACCCCTGCCAAACGTAAAATAATTATTTGTTTATCAAACTGATTAATTATTTATATTTTTATCAAACTGATTAATTATTTATTAAATTATCTTACCACCACTTACTGGTTGTGGGTAGATAGATATATTTTCGCGTGTCTACACACCAAAAAATTAAATATATATATAAATATCACGGCATTAGGTACGGAAATATTTGAAATGCTGACACAACCACAACGTGAGTGCCAGCACAGTTGTTGTACATAAATGTATAGTATATCTATCCGATTCTTTTAGCTTATTGCAACTATCTTATAATTGGTGTGACTATATTTTAAAATCAGTTATGTACTCTACTTGACTTTAAATTTTGTACGATTATTAATAGCATCACTCGCTGTTGATAATTCGTTAATGCACAATACACAAGTAGTCAAGTACATTTTATTTTATAACCAGTTTTATAACCTTTATTTTATAACCAGTTAAAAATAAACAACTTAAATTGGCTACAAACAAATGTCAAAATAAAAAAAATGTACGTCTTTTATAATAAAAATTCAATTTAAGTTTTTCCAAATTTTTGTGTGAAAAGTTTATACAAAATTGTTTTGGGAGTCGAAAGGAGTCGTTTTTTTTACTCGACTCCCGACTCCGACTCCCAACTTTTTGGGAAATCGATCCGACTCGACTCCCACTCCTTACCTCCAACACGCTCGACTCCCACCTCCCCACTCCGACTCCCTCCCTGATATATATATATATATATATATATATATATATATATATATATATATATATATATATATATATATATATATATATATATATATATATACTTCTCTTCTTATAATATATAAAGATGTATATATTTATATATTTTATATATATATATATATATATATATATATATATATATATATATATATATATATATATATATATATATCTTATATATATATATATATATATATATATATATATATATATATATATATATATATATGTAAAGTTAATTAAATGTTCACAGGCGGGAGGGTGAATCAAAAAATCTGGGGATCTATGATGACCAATAGATGTTCTGGGAACGAATGATTATTATTATATATATATATATATATATATATATATATATATATATATATATATATATATATATATATATATATATATATATATATATATATACTATATATATGTTACAATTTTTGGTGACAAGATATACTGCCCCGAGAATATACTAAGGGTAGACCGGAGAGATGGCAAGAGTCGGGGGGTCTCTCGGCCTCCAGAACTGGGGACTCATTGGGCTCTTTGGTATTTGGAGTGTTGCAGGCCGCCGTACCACTTCCATTCCCCCACTCAACAAGGCCCCCTAACATCAAACAACCATATTTTTTTCATTTCATAGAACATCTATTTATATCACAAGTCCCCTGTGAGAAAAGAATTTTTGATCAAACCTCCCATTCAGTGAAAACATTTAAGTAACTGTCCATATATATATATATATATATATATATATATATATATATATATATATATATATATATATATATATATATATATATATATATATATATATATATATATATATATATATAGACCCCTAAAACTCAACATATTACAATTAAATATTAACGGCCTAACCAATAAAGCTATAGAACTTAACCATTTCCTTAAAAAATATAACATCCACATAGCCATCATACAAGAAGCCTCCCTCCCCCTAAACACCCCACTCCCCACGTTCTACGGTTATGACGCCATCTACTCCCCCTCCGACCCCCCACAACACTCCCTCTTAACACTGATCCATAACAGCATCACTTACCACAATACAACTAACGACACCTCCATTTTGTTTCCAGAAGCACTGATAAAATCCCAATCTTGCTCCATCCTCCTGAACAAGACCACCTATAACATCTTCAATCTCTATATTCGCCACCCCACCTCTCCAAATCCCCTCCCAAACAACCTCACACCCCCACTATCAATTTTAACCACATACCCAAATCTCATCCTCGGAGGCGATTTCAACGCCCACCACACAGCATGGTATAAAGATTACCCTTCTGACCCCCGAGGCAACCATATCCTTAACGAATTAGAATCCCTAAATATCCTTAACTCCAAAAACCTCCCCACCCGTATCCCTCCCCAAGTTAACCAATCCCCTACTTCCCCAGACGTTACATTCTGTTCCCCCTCTCTACATCCCCTACTAACCTGGGACACTGTTACTGACCTACAATCGGACCACCTTCCTATTCTTATTTCTCTAAACTCCCCTCATCAATCCCCACAAAAAAAGACTACTACATACACTAACTATAAAAAAGCAAACTGGCCTGCATTTACTAACCATATAGAAACCCATATTAACCCAATACCAATCCACGACACAACTTCCCTACACACCTCCATTATTCACTTAAACAATACAATCATTAAATCAGCAAACCTCTATATACCCAAAGGCCACAGAAAATCATACAACCCCAAACTCAACCCTGAGATCAACCAACTCATTAAACAAAGAAACTCTCTCCGAAAACTCAACCCGTACACCCCACACATTTCTAACCAAATAACAAACTTAAACACCCAAATATCCAACCTCATAACCACCAACACTACCAATAAGTTTTCAGAATACTTACAACATAACATCTCACGCTTAGACAATAAGAAAACCTGGCAAGTCATTAAAAAATTAAACAACTCTCAAAACAACCCCCCACAATCCCACGAATCCCCATCTTTACCCAACAACTCCCTCCCTTCCCCAAAACAACAATCAGACAGTCTTGCTAAACATTATGCCAACATCTCTCGAAAACCAACCCACCCCGATAACAGGAAAATAAAAAAACAACTCAGAAAACTCCAATTAGACCACACCCTCCTACCCCCATTCACAACCAACATGACAATAGAAGCCATTAAAACCCTAAAAAATTCAACAGCGACAGGTCCAGACTCAATATCCAACCTACACTTAAAACACCTTGGAGAAAAAACAATTCTCCTAATCACAGAAATCTTTAACAAATCATGGCAGCTCAACTACATACCCCCAATCTGGAAGCAAGCATTCATAATTCCAAAACTCAAACCAAAAAAAGACCCTAACTCCCCCTCCTCCTACCGCCCAATCTCTCTGCTTTGCTCCATTAGTAAACTGCTAGAGAAATTAATACTAAACAAAATTTCCCACCCCATTACTCTACCAGATTTCCAACATGGTTTCAAAAGCAACCACTCTACAACTACAGCCCTCACCTCCCTCACACAACACATCATTAATGGCTTCAACCAATCCCCTTCCCATAGATCTATACTCACCGCAATAGACATAAATAAAGCATTCGATACCGTCCCCACACACATCCTTATTCAAAAAATCCTCCACTCCCCCCTAGAAAATAATGACAAAAAATGGCTCTCCAATTTCCTCACCAACCGTTTCGCTAAGGTCTTATACAAAAACACCCTCTCCCATATATATATATATATATATATATATATATATATATATATATATATATATATATATATATATATATATATATATATATATATATATATATATTTTATAAAAATATGAATAACTCTATATATATATATATTACCTATGCTACATATATATATATATATATATATATATATATATATATATTTATATATATACTGTTCGAAGAGTGAAATTGTCAAAGATACTTCCACTACAAAAAATGTGAAATTAAATTTATATATGAGAGAGGTTTGGCACCACTGTTTTAATACTTTTACATGGGGACGAAAGATATAAAAAAAACAATTGAAAATATATAGATATTTCGTCAGAATCTGTTGAACTCTACTATTACCCAATATTTTAAGACTGTTCCATACTAAATTACTATTATCATGCAACTAACTACACCAAGGCAACATGTGCAATGTCCCTACACTATCCTCAGTGTTGAGTAATCTATGCTATACAATACTTAACACATTAAAACATACCATAAGAAAGTAAAATAATAGACAGTCAGAAGCCCCCGCTGGACCTATCAAGACTGCCCCAGTAAAGCTACAGTTCCCATTATATCACTACATATGTAATTACTACATACTGAAAAAAAAACAAAAATCACCTACCAATATGGTTTGGTGTTATATTATAAGATACCAAAACATCTAGGAGTTACTTTAGCGTGAGATTTGACCTAATTTCACTTTTATGCTTCTATTATTTTTTTCTTATAATATAGCTATATATTAAAATTTTCAATTTGTTTCAGGAGATGGAACCTCCATTCAACCAGATCTCCAGCTAATAGCCGTCAAACCATCCATATGTCTATCAAAGCTATATTGATAAATCTTTCTTATTTAAGGTTAAATTATTTATTCACTTTTATGGTAATTGTTTTGAGTTGTCACCCCAAATTTTATGAAAATCACAGGACACTCTCTAAAAAATAATAATAGTGAATATTTAAACAAAATTATAATGTCACAGCTCTCTTTAGGAAAAAAGTTACAGCCTCTCAAAGTTGTTAAAAAATCCATAAGCTTTTCAATATTGATGATCCAGGTTAGGTCTCATTTCAGGCTCTCTAAGTCAGGTTATGATAAGTTTTGTTAAGTATACACAGAAAATCTATGAATATTTAACAAATTTTATCATATAACCAGAACTAGGATGGCCCTAAAACGAGCACGAGGCCCACGACTAATTTTTATTATAAGAAAGTCTATGGGAAAATTTTAAGCTTGAAAGAGGCTGTGGCACAAAGACTGCCGGTGTCTTCATTATTATTTTTAAAACATCCTGTAATTTTTAAAAATTTTTTTTTAATAACAAATCCTATGGGTTTTTGACTTTGAGAGGCTGTAACTTTTTTT
>JABUQX010141129.1:20000-26619 GCA_015478945.1 Trachelipus rathkii
CATAATTGGAACACCAGGGCGCCGCATGCGCCCTCCGCGCAAAGACAACCAGCCCCGCACCCGCAGGTGCGACCCGCAGCGTTCCCGTGCCCGCGGGCACGGTGATGACCGCGTACCGCCTGCCACGAGCACCCGATGTCGCAATACGCAATATTCCCCGCCCGCCGCGTGCGCCCGCAGACGCACTTTTTACCCCTAGGCCTCTTTTACCCCACCCTAAAAATTTGGGCAAACCGTATTTTTTGAGCCCAAATTTTTTACCTGACCCTGACCTTTTTGGGCCTTTGACCTTTTTGGGCCTTTACCTTTTTGGGCCTTTACCTTTTTGGGCCTTTACCTTTTTTCGACCAACCCTTCCGTCTTCCATGGGTCAATTTTGGCCCACGGTATTTTTTGAGAACCCTAATTTTTTGAGAACCCTAATTTTTAGAGGCAACCCTAATTTTTGTGTATTCTACGGTACAATTTTGAGAACCCTAATTTTTGAGAACCCTAATTTTGAGAACCCTAATTTTTGAGAACCCTAATTTTTTGAGAACCCTAATTTTGGCAACCCTTCGAAGAAGGGTTGCACAAACGGTTGCGTCAGCAACCGTTGTACATGTCCCACTTTGTGCCCCCTAATTTTTCGATCATGGGTCAATTTTGGCCCACGGTAATTTTTGAATCTTCCTTTAGGGCCTTAGCCCTATTTTTGATGTCTTAACCTTTTTTGTCCTTCCCCTTTGCTCCAAAGCTTGACAGATACCATGGGTCAATTTTGACCCACGGTAATTTTTTGTCCTTCATGGGTCAATTTTGACCCACAGTAATTTATTGTCCTTCCTTTAGGGGCTTAGCCCTTTTTGATGTCTTAACCTTGTTTGACCATGATATTTCGGCCTTGACCTTGCCATATACCATGGGTCAATTTTGGCCCACGCTAATTTTTTACCCCCTCGTGGCCCACCCTTCACATATTTCGTTCCTAACTTGTACGCATGTATGGACCTACCCTAACTTGAACACCTACACACACACACACTTGCGCATCTCCCACACACACACACACACACATACACACACACACACACACACACGCACACTTATACAGACATTTCACTGGCACTTATTTACACTTACATTTACACTTATACACACGTGCGCGTGCGCATACACATACACCCTTGACAGATACCATGGGTCAATTTTGGCCCACGGTAATTTTTGATCTTCAGGGACTTAGCCCTTTTTGATGTCTTAACCTTGTTTGACCATGATATTTCGTCCTTGACCTTGCCATATACCATGGGTCAATTTTTGCTAACTTGATGGCTTTGATGGTTCCCAATCACCGTAAAGTACCTAGTGATGTTCTATTAGTGTTCTATGAGTATTAGATGAGTGCCAGGTGAGTGCCAGGTGGTGCCAGGTGAGTGCGTGAGTGCCAATGAGTGCCAAGGAGTGCCAAGTGTGAGTGCCAATGAGTGCCAAGTAAGTGCCAATGTGCCAAGTGAGTGCCACATAGTGCCAACTGAGTGCCACTTTTTTTTCTAGCCTCCCCTGAGCCCCGAATAGCCCTAATATAGGTGTCTACCCTAGGTTATAAGGTATGAGGATTCGATTGGTGTGTACAAACTGCTAGGATGCTTCCTACTATAAGTTGTCTTTTTCTAACACTTATACACACTATGACATACTGGCCTTACACTCTCCATGAACACTTGTTGAAACCATCTGCCCTCACACCCATAGATGCGCCTTACACTTACACTCACACACTCGATATTTTGAAGCCTCAACTTTGATGCCTCAACTTTGATGCCCCAGCATAAATGCCTCAGCATTGATGCCCCAACTTTGTTGCTCCATCATAAATGCCTCAGCATTGAACTTTGAAGGTTCATCTTTGATGACTCATCTTTGATGACGTCATCTTTGATACCATCTATATTGATGATTCATCTTTGATGAAATCATCTTTGATAGCTCATCTCTACCCTACATCAAAGAACAGAGTTAATATTAATGTCTAACCTATGTTATAAGCTGATCACCAGGACGCAGCATGATCTCTCCGCTTGAAGTCCCACGAACCCGCACCCGCAGGTGCGACCCGCCGAGCGAATGAAAAATATATATACTATAAGTCATTCATTTTTATTTCATGCTTAAGCATTTTTTATTAAAAACATTTTCGCGAACCTAAAACTGTAACTCATTACAGACCTATTATTTAAAACATATATTTATTAACATTATTTTTACTTAATACTTTTTACTTAATACTTTTTAATTTATAAATTTTTAAAAATTGTATGTAAGAAGAAAAAAAAAACCAGAGTGTCTGATATATAAACATTTTATTTTACTACAACTGTACGAAATTTTATTAAAAACATTAACATTACATACCTTAAAGCAGTAAATCAGTAAATCAATAAAGGTGTAACCTAACACCCAGGGGGGGATTAGTATGCTTTTGTTTTACTGCTTTACTGCTTTAACTCATGTTTTACTGCTTTAACTTATATGTTTTACTGCTTTAACTCACATATTTATTAACATTACATACCTTAAAGCAGTAAATCAGTAAATCAATAGAGGTGTTACCTAACACCTAGGGGTTAGTATGCTTTTGTTTTACTGCTTTACTGCTTTAACTCATGTTTTACTGCTTTAACTCATGTTTTACTGCTTTAACTCATATGTTTTACTGCTTTAACTCACATATTTATTAACATTACATACCTTAAAGCAGTAAATCAGTAAATCAATAGAGGTGTGACCTAACACCTAAGGGATTAGTATGCTTTTGTTTTACTGCTGCTTTGCTTTATGTTTACTGCTTTAACTTTCTGCTTTACTGCTTTAACTTTCTGCTTTACTGCTTTAACTTTCTGCTTTACTGTTTTAACTTTCTGCTTTACTGCTTTAACTCATATATTTTATTAACATTATGTTTTTTATTTTGTTTTAATACTTTTTATTTATTTTATTATTATTTTTATTTATTTTTATTATTATTTTTATTATTTTTATTATTTTATTTTTATTATACTTTAGTGTTATTTACTTCATGCCTATTGTTATTATTATTTAGAACACACACACACACACACACACACACACACACACACACACACACACACAAACACACACATACACTTACACATATACACACATTCACTATGACACTTATACACACATTCACTATGACACTTACATTTAACCATAGACACTTACATTTACACTTATACACAAGCGGACACACTTACACTTATACACACATTCACTATGACACTTACATTTACCCATAGACACTTACATTTACACTTACACTCACACACAGATTTACTTACACTCACACAGATTTACTTACACTCACACAGATTTACTTACACTCACACAGATTTACTTACACACAGATTTACTTACACTTGCACACAGATTTACACACACACACACACACACACACACACACATACACACCCACGCACACTCACTTACACATATAACGTATAATTTATTAAAACATTTTATGTTTTAATTAAACACGTACATTTATATTACTCATTCAAATATAACTAAAATTATTTCAAAGTTTCTTAAAACTTCTATAATAAATCAATCATTATCTTTGAGCAAAGAATTTATTATTAACTGTTAATACTTTTTGTTTATAAATTTTATAACTATCAAGTTTTAAAATAACTTTTACTAAAATTTTATGAAATTTTATTAAAAACATATATTTTACGTACCTTAAAGCAATAAATCAGTAAATCAGTAGGGCCAGCCCCTAGCACCCCTCTACATCAAGCTATGCCACGTTTTGTTCTATTGACTTACTGCTTTACATCATCTTTAGCCATGTAATAAGTATAAAATAACAAAATAAGTTCTTCTCTGCTAACATAACATGTATTTTATTAAAATCATTCTAAGTTTTTATTTAAAAATAACAATTATTCACTTACATTTATATTATTCACTCGATGTTAACTAAAAATATTTCAAAGTTTTTTTAAATAATTCGGGTTTTCTTTATTATTATTATTATTATTATTATCTATGTACATTGACAATCCATCACGAGAAAACACAACAACCCGCACTCCTTACAGATACGAAACTGACCTCTCTCTGTAAAATGTGTTGAAATAACTACTTTAGGTCTAAATTTAGGATAATCCTTTTTGTAACCCGAGGCGATTTAAGCCTAATTCCAGGTCAAAATATATTTCAAACTGACCTTTTTTTGTAAAATGTGGTGCAATAACTACGTTAGGCCTAAATTTAGGATAAGCCTTTTTGTAGACGGGCTAATTTAATCCTAATACCAGGTCAAAAGGTAATTCCCGTATAGACAAGAATCATTGTTATTATTATTTTTATAAATATATTTCAAACTGAAACATGCTGGATCGGAAAGATCCTTTAAGCAGGTAAAAAGGAAATGTTTTCCTTACTTGTGATTGGTCGGGGTAATCCTTATCTCTATATGACCTCGTATGTGATTGGTCGAGAATTATTTTATCATCTTTTGAAAATTAACTTTGTTCTTTAAACTTGTATTTGAGCAGGTGTGTGTTTTATTATCTTTTAGACCCAAACTCATTTTAAAATCATAGTCATTTTAGCTGTTAAGCGGTGCACAAGTTATCTGATTTGTATTAAAAGTGTTTTATTTTTACTAAGTGTATATCATATTTATAATAAATACTTACATTGAGGAATAATTATTAATTTCACTAGAATAGATAATAATTAATTCACTAGTTCATAAGCTAACCACCAGGGCTCAGCATGAGCCCCACCCGCAAAGGCAGCCAATGAATTTGAATGAGTAATATCGATTTACGTATCATAAAAAGCGTTCCCGCCCGCCGCGTGCGCCCGCAGGCGCAATATTTCCGCGTTCCCGCCCGCCGCGTGCGCCCGCAGGCACAATATTCCCGCGCGAATTATTATTTAGAACACGCATACACACCCACTTTTCATACACACACGCACACACTCACACAATTACACATACACACACACACACACACAGACACATCACTTACACATATAACGTATAATTTATTAAAACATTTTTATTTTTATTTTATTATCAAAGTGTAATGTGAATAAATGCATGTAATTGTTATTATTATTTAGAACACACACATACACAAGCACACACATACACACACACACACACTCCACACACACACACACACACACACACACACACACACACACACACGCACACTCACTTACACATATAACGTATAATTTATTAAAACATTTTATTTTTATTTTATTATTATACTTAGTGTTATTTACTTCATGCCAATTGTTATTATTATTTAGAACACACATACACAAACACGCACACATACACACACACACACTCACTCACACATATAGCGTATAATTTATTAAAACATTTTATTTTTATTTTATTATTATACTTAGTGTTATTTACTTCATGCCTATTGTTATTATTATTTAGAACACACATACACACACACACACACACACACACACATACGCACCCACCCACTCGATATTTTGATCCCTCAACTTTGATGCCTCAGCTTTTGATGCCTCAACTTTGATGCCTCAGTTTTGATGCCTCAACTTTGATGCCTCAGCTTTTGATGCCTCAACTTTGATACCTCAGCTTTTGATGCCTCAGCTTTGATGCCTCAACTTTAATAACTTAGCTTTGGTACCTCTGCTTTAGTGGTTCATCTTTGATGACTCATCTTTGATGGCGTCATCTTTGATACCACCTATATTGATGATTCAGCTTATAAGCAGTTACACTTACCATAGACACTTACACTTACACTTATACACACACATACACTATATCTCTTATTCACACATACACACATACACATAGACACTTACGTTCACCCATAGACACTTACACACACACACACACACACACAAATATATATATATATATATATATATATATATATATATATATATTCGCGCGGGAATATTGCGCCTGCGGACGCGCGCGCGGCAGGCGGAACGCGAGATATTGCGCCTGCGGGCAGGGACGCGGCGGGCGGGGACGCGGCGGGATGCACCAGCGGGTGCGGGGTTGGCTGCCTTTGCGGGTGGGGCTCATGCTGAGCCCTGGTGGTTAGCTTATGAACTAGTGAATTAATTATTATCTATTCTAGTGAAATTAATAATTATTCCTCAATGTAAGTATTTATTATAAATATGATATACACTTAGTAAAAATAAAACACTTTTAATACAAATCAGATAACTTGTGCACCGCTTAACAGCTAAAATGACTATGATTTTAAAATGAGTTTGGGTCTAAAAGATAATAAAACACACACCTGCTCAAATACAAGTTTAAAGAACAAAGTTAATTTTCAAAAGACGATAAAATAATTCTCGACCAATCACATACGAGGTCATATAGAGATAAGGAAAACATTTCCTTTTTACCTGCTTAAAGGATCTTACCGATCCAGCATGTTTCAGTTTGAAATATATTTATAAAATAATAATAACAATGATTCTTGTCTATACAGGAATTACCTTTTGACCTGGTATTAGGATTAAATTAGCCCGTCTACAAAAAGGCTTATCCTAAATTTAGGCCTAAATTTAGGCCTAA
>JABUQX010141130.1:0-2500 GCA_015478945.1 Trachelipus rathkii
CTGGATAGATTATAAGAAGGCATACGACAGTGTTCCCCACAGCTGGATACTAGAGCTGGTAAAAATATAAAATAAATAAAAAGAAATATGGTAGATTTTAGGAAAAAAGAAGAAGAATGAGGAGCAATGGAGGGTCAACTTAAAACTAAAGTATGAGAAGGGATTGATTGAGGTTGGAAAAAATCAACATAAAAGAGAGTATATTCAAAGGAAGGGGATTCAGTTATCTCACTGCTCTTCATTTTATTTGTGCCCTTTGAAGTAGTTGGCTAAACAATTACAAAACGGATATAGAATAAACCCAAGTCGAAAAATCGAGCAAATTAATTTCACACCTGTTTTTATATGGCTGGATGACTTAGGTATACGCCTGGCTTGGGGCAGGGATGAGGCTGGGCAGGATGGTAGTGAAAAAGGATTCTCCAAGAATATATAACTATGGAGTTTGGTCTGGATAGGTGTGCTTTCCTTGCACTCCTCAGGAAAGGGAGAAGAACGGAGAGTGAAAACATCACGATAGATGACACCATCATAAGGAATTGGAGCAGGAAAACACTTATAAATATCTGGGAGTGGAGGAATCGGAAGGTGGGAGACATGAAGTTACGATGAAAGCTGGAGAAAGAGGCTATTTAAAAAGAACCAAGCAATATTAAAATCAGTTAAGTGCTAAATAAATTGAGGCCATTAAGACACTAGCTGTACCTGTCATCTGCTTTTGATTTGCCGGGTGTAGACTGGTTTCGGAAGATCTCTCCCAGCTAAATTGATATTAAAACAAGAAAAATGTTAAATGCCCACAAAAATGTATACATAGGGGACAGATTTTGTCTAGAATGTACTGGAACGTAGAGAAGGAGAGGCTGGGGTTGGTAGAGATAGACTACATATACAAAAGAAATAATAGGGTTGGGCCAATACCTGGAAAGCGCAGAAAACAAGTTCCTCCAGTGGGTGTATCAACATGAAAGGGCAAACCAACAACAGCTTAATAATTAAAAAGAAAAAGGACTACATGAATGCGAACAACATCAGAGTGGAACAAGGTCAGAGGTGGGAAAAAAAACTACTAAAGGAAAAACAAAAGAAATATTAAAAAGACAAATTCGAAGCAGAGAGGAAGAAGAAACATATATAAACCAGTGGAGACAACAGGCAATGGCAAAAAGAATATAAGAAAATCATTGATGAAAGTTATATAGATAAGGAAAAATCAGTGGAAATACTCACGAGGGGACGATTTCAAGCAGAAGAGGAAAGAGTGATTATAGCTGTTCAAGATAGAACAATTAGGACAGATGGCATCGAAAGCATATAGAAAGGGAGAACATCAGTGACATATGTAGAATGTGCTGCGAACGAGACACAGAATCAGTCCCTCATAATCTAGCAGCATGTAAGACTCTTCTAGAAAAGAAAATATACACTGAAAGGCATAACACCATTTGCCAGTTGATCCATTTTAAATTGTGCCAAAAGTATAACATCAGGACAGAAGCGGTCAGCTACTGGAAACACAATCGTGGAAGAAAATGAAGAATTGCTGCTACTCTATGGATTCTGTCATCCCAGCGGATGCTAGCAGTCAACCATAACAGACCTGACATACAAGTGCAGTGCCGACGGGCGAACCCCTACAATATAATAGAAGTGGGAGTCCCAAATGATAATAACGTGGTGGCATATGAAAGGGGAAAAAAAAAATTAAAAGACTGCAAACACTGAGAAATCAGAAGAATGTGGAACACCAATGACATCGTGGGGATTCCAATAGTAGTCGGAACGCTGGGTGTAATAAAGAAGGCCTCATAAAACATCTGGAGAAGCTCCCACTGGAACTGAGCGTAATGGGAAATAGAGCGTAATGGTTGTAGAAAAGAGCATTGCAATCTTGCGACTTGTCTTGGGGATTTGGGTAAAAAAATATTTTTGGAATGTCCTTATGGTCAAGGTTTGACCACGGACATTTAAGATCTAAATACCTATAGATCTCCGAATAACCCCTTAAAAGGGAGAAAAAAAAAAAAAAAAAAAAAATTATTTAAATGTTCTGAGTGTGGCTATGAGTGCAATCAGAAAGGGAACTTAAGAAGACACATGCTTACGCATCAAAATTTACCTTGACGTTGGTGGGGGGGCTCTCTGGGACACTGTTGGGCAGGGTATACTGCCCTGCAGTGTCCAAGAGCGAAGAAACAACTAACCACAAGACCAGACCCTCCATTAGGTGGTCTGTCAGGTGGGTGAAATGCTTGCCACAGTTCACTGGATCCATCATCAATATCAATAAATTTCGTACACCTCGAGTTTTCGAGAGAAATGATATAAGGGTCTGGAGAAGAAACCAACAACTCCGGTTCATTATGCACTGGGGTGGTGTGGTGTCATTTCTGTTTTCCAGATGCGGATGCTTCTCACCCTTCCCTAGGTTTTCGGATGTGCCTCTTCCGCGCATCTGCCTCTCCCCGAAATCCTTCTCTTTCGTCTCTCAGTGCTAGTC
>JABUQX010141130.1:5000-18683 GCA_015478945.1 Trachelipus rathkii
TAAAATCGAGATGTTTAAAAAGAGAACAAGAGAAATCCAAGAAACAAATTAAAAATGGTACATTTTAATTAGATGCTAGGAAGTACTAGATCAAAGAAAAATATTTATTTCAATTTACCAAGAAACTGCTCGTTGGCAACTTATTAGGCTTTATAATTTATCTGCAGTAAAAAAGGGGAAGACAAATTAAACATGGGGGCGGGGGGAAGTATATTATCAGGGTGTTCCCGAGAGGGAGGGGGGTTTAAGCATCATACGAGGTGCGTGGGGGAGAGATAGGAATTGGAACAAAGGAAAAAAAATATATAGGAGTGACGTAAGAAGACTAAATTTTCGAAAATATAAACCAAAATTTGAGAAGAAAAGATAAAGAAATAAAAATACTTCTTTATTAATTACTATGACAGAAACCTTCTGTTATAGAGGTCCCCTGCCAGAAAAAAATGTTGACTTATGCAATTGCTGCGGATGGGTTGGAGTAAGTTGGTTCTAGTCCGAGATATATGGGTATAGTTGGTTTTGGTTCCGGTATCGGGTCTCTTTGAACAATGGTGTACTGAATATTGGGTACAGCCGGAGTAGGACAGAGTTTAAAATAAACAAAACAGATTCCTACAATGCAGAGAATAGTAATAATAATAAAAAATCCGGATATAGAAAAAGAGTGGATGTTTATTAATTCCTGGGTCTGTAAAGTTTTGTTGATGTTGTCCAGTGAGGTATCCCAATGTGGAATTATGGATTTCAATTTCAACTTGGAGGATAAAGAGGTTATATTTGGAAGGAAATCATGGGATGTATCTAGGTGCTCAGGAAGCTGTTTGGCTCTAGAAATTCAGTTAGTCTGCAGGGAAGAGTGTGGATGATACTTAAAAGAATACTTTTCAGATACTTAGGTGCAGCCTTGGGGGAGAGAGAATAGAGCACTAGTGCTTAATTTCGGCTGTCTCATAGGGCAAGAAATGGAAGCTATTATAGGAGAGGGAAAAGAGATTAGTGTGTAGTTTCCGACTTTAAGATTATAAGGTAATTTATAGGGGTAAGTATTATAGTTGCAGTGAGTAGTGCTGGGTTTTGAAAGTATGGTTGATAATATGCAGTTTTGATAGCCTATGGGGTGTATGAGATTTGAAGGAAAACAGACATAATTCTCATTAGAGTGTTTACAAAAGTCTTCTGAAAGGCTTGTGCTATAAGTATATTTTAATGTCTTATGGTTTAAGAAATAATAAGGATAGGGGTTATGTAACATGATTCTAGAATAAGTCTCGTTTAAAGGGGTTGGAAATGGAATGATGTTGTATGCTTCATAGGGTGTTTCTTCTGAGAAGGGGATAATAGTGGACAGTAAGTAAGGATTATTTCCTAAGATATATGACCAAGAGAAAGTAAGAAATTGGTAGAAATTTTCACAGTTAAGGGGGAGTATGGGCTGGTGGTGTAGGGTTTGACTGCTGTTTCGGATGAGTTCAAGTATGATGTCATATGAATACAGATTTAAAGGAGTGTTATGGTTTTTGGTTGTTTCCCAGATGTTTTGAACTGTCATAATAAGATGGTGTATATTGTCTGAGATGATCTTTTCTAGGTTGAGGTAAATGTTCAACTTTAGGAGTTCTTGTTGTAATTCTATTGAAGATATTGATGAATTTACATACTTTGTGATGACTATTAAGTTATCTTTTGTGTTTGTTAATGTGTTGGTGTTGTTGTGTACTTGTTCTTTTAGTTTATAAAAGTGTGTTCTCGTGTCTTGTAAAATATTTATCCTAGTGTTGAGCTTTTGGATGTCATTTAGGGTGGCGGTTCCAAATAAATATTGGAGAGCTGTTCCTCCTATATCCATTAGACCTCTCTTAATTTTCCTTGAGTTTGCTGAAGGCTGAACTTTTAAATAGGATAATACCCAGGGATCTTGTGACAAATTTATGAATTTCTTTTGGTTTTCACCTAATAATAGTTTTATATAATTTAATTCTGGGGAAATATTAGTTACATCTGAGTGAAATCTACTTTTAAATCTGTCTTGCAAGTACGGAATGTAAATTGATATTAAATCTTTATTTTTGCTTACAATATCCTTGATTTGCTCGTATATTTCTTTTGTACATCATAAATCTGTATGAATTTCTAAGTAACTTGTTATGAATTTTATCCGCCCTGTTTGTTTCACTATGAATCCTGGGTGTATTTCATAATTTGATTTTTCTGATTTCTTTGATATATTTGAAAGAAGAACCAATTGATAAGCATGTTGCCTGTGAGAAAAATATATGAAAGTTTTATGAGAGATGGTTTTTGTGCAATGTTTTGCTGTGAAAAGAAAGAAAATCATAAGTTATTTGTACTTGATGTTAAATTGTTATAAAATTTCTTTGTTTTTATTACTTGAAAATGTGTTTACCATTTTCCATTTTTACATGTTTGAGTTTTCATTTCTAATATGTCTTTATATTTATACATTGATGTGAATGTATAAATTGCTCTTCCCTTGGGAGTTTTCAAAAGAAAATCTAAATAATTATTTATGGCTATTGAGGTTTTGGTTGGAAAACTCTACCTCTAGGGACATGTTGTGGAGGTGGTAAGAGATATTGTCTGCCTCCTCTAGTTATTGTTCTTTGTTGTCTATCTCTCAAAGATATGGGGTGAGGCATGTTGGTGTCCCTCATGGGGAAATTAGGAACAAAGGTGTGATCTCTGGACCTGTCATCAGGCGGTGATGGAGAAGATGTATTTCTAGCTGTTGATGGAGGAAGTTGGGGAATTGTGTCTTGGGGAGAAGGGAATCGTAAAGATGATAGAGGTTGTAAAGATCCTTGTGGTAGGGGGGGAGGGGGTGGTATGGGTGGGCGAGGGGTTGGTATAGGATGTGCTACTTTGAAATGATATTTAGGAAGTGGTGGTGGTGGATATTGAATTTGTGATGCTGAAGGCTGTGGTGGGGAAGGAGAATCGTCGAAAGATAGTTTAGGAGGTATAGTGGTTGGAAAGCCTTTGAAAGTTAGTCTTTTTGGAGGGGAAGGTGAGAAAAGAAAATTGGGCTTTGGAGATGGTAGATGAGCGTGGGAGGAAGGATGTGACTGAGCTTGAGAGGGAGGGGTTGAATCAGATGTTGATGGAAAAGTTGAATGAGGTTGTGATTTGAGAGGTGAATGGGAGGTAGGTAAGTGAGATGGTTGTGGTAGAAGAGGAGAATGTGTTTGAGAAGGAAGAGGAGAACTAGGTAGAGGTGGAAGAGGTGAATAAGCTTGAGATGGGAGAGGAGAATCAGAGGGTGGTTGAGATAAGGGAGGTGGTGGTAAGAGATTTCTCTGTGGTGATTGCAAGGAAGTTGGGAGTTGTTTTTTGAAATAAATAGTGTCCGGAATAGGTTGGGGAGGTGGGGGAGTTTGAATTTGGTGGATGATATTAGGAGGGGGTTTATTAGATGGTACAAGATCGCCTTTGGGGTTGGTAGTAGAAATTGGTACATTATCTGCTCTAAGTTTTGTGATCTTGATATTATCCCTATGGACAATGAAAGTTTTACATGTTTGTAAGCATTGTAAGAGCAACTTATTAAAATGTACCAACTGTTTCACTTTAAACGGTCCCGACCATTTCGAAAACAGTTTAGGCGATTGTTTTGGTTTCTTTACATCTAAAATGAAAACATAATCACCTACTCTAGTGATGGGTAAATGCCCTGACACTTAAGAATTGGGCAAATGCCCTGGGCATTTATCTGGGCATTTGTCCAATTTGGGCATTTTAGAGGGCATTTACATACTTTTAATATATATATATATATATATATATATATATATATATATATATATATATATATATAACAAAAGATATAAATAAATACACATATATATATATATATATATATACTACATTATATATATATATATATACTGTATATACACTGCTATATACTATATATATATATATATATATATATATATATATATATATATATAACTATATATATTCATATATATATATATATATATATATATACTACACATAACTAACCTATATATATATATATATACTTTTATATAACTATATATATATTTATTTATATATATAAGGAATTCCCTGCCTGTATACAAATAGCTCTCTCTTCATATATATATATATATATATATATATATATATATATATATATATATATATATATATATATATATATATATATATATATATATATATATATATATGAGAAAGAGATTTATATATATATATATATATATATATATATATATATATATATATATATATACTATGCTAACTTTTATATATACTGTATTTGACCCTTAACATATACTTATATATATATATACATATATATATATATATATATATATATATATATACTACTACTATATATATATACTTTATATATATATATATATATACATATATATATATATATATATATATATATATATATATATGCTATTACATATATATATATATATATATAAAGGTTACGAATGAGAAAAAGGGGAGCTACATAGGATAACTAAATAGGATGGTGTATGTTGCTAATGAAATGAATGTGAGGGGTGTGGAGGGAGCACTTCGAAAATCTGCATAACATTGGCACTAATGAAGAGATGATAGTGAATGTGTGTGTTGGCTTAATGGTACAAGGAGGAATAAGTATTTTTGGGATGAGGTCATTAGAAAGGAAGAGGTAATGGGTGGAGTGAGAAGTTGAAAATAGTAAATCTGAAGGTATAGATGAGAAATTACTGGTGAAATGTTGAAGAATGGGCGAGATGGTGATTGATTAGATTTTGGAAGTTGTGCAACAAAGCGTTTATAGGGAGAATGAAAGGTATAGTTTCGAGGGATTGGAGGACAGCAGTAATATAAGGGTAGGGGGATACTGAACCGTAGGAATTATAGGGGGAATTAGCTTATTGAGTGTTGCAGAGAAGATATAATGGTATTTTGGTCGAAAAAGAGTGCGTTCGAGGGACTGAAGGGCTGATTGGTGAAGAACAAGGTGCATTTAGAAGTGGTAGAGGGGATGTGTGGATCAAATCTTTACATAGAAACAAATAATGGAGAAAATGAGACAGAAGAAGAATAAATTATTTAGGTTTTATGGATTTTAAACAACAAGGTGTATGATAACATTAATATGAAAGCTCTCTGGCAGGTGCTACTGAAATATAATGCTGTTGTTGGTGGAAAACTCTGATGGAATCAAAAGTATGTATGACGATAGGGAGCGTGTGTAGAATAAATGGTATAAAAGTGATTGGTTTAATATTAATAGCAGTGAGGCAGGGATGTGTTATGACTCATTGGTTATTCAATTTGTATGTGGATGGGGTTATGAAGAATTAGAGGTAGGGGTGGCAGGGGATGGTGTTAGAATAATGGAGAATGGAAGAGAATTGGAAAGATTCCTATTATAAGATAGATTTGGTTTTACAGTATTACGGCAAATTTGAAGAGTTAAGGAAATTTGTATAGAATTTGCATTGGTGTGTAAAAAGGATGGGTTTGAAAGTAAACGTAGATAAAGAGTAAGGGTACATGATTTATTGGTGAGGACAGTCCTCGGTGAGAAGCTATGTTAGATGGTGATCAACTGGAACAAGTGTGAATTTACACAAATAGTATATATTTGGATGAAAAAGAAAGGAACCGGATGACTTGCGGAGCGCTTTTTCAATGCTGTGAATGGCAGGAAGGTGGATGGAGCAATTCAATCTTTTATGGATGTAAAAGGACTAAGTCTTGAGTACGCTAGAGTCTTACATGAGGGGTATGTTGTTTCCTGTGTTAAATTATAGTAATGACTAATGAGACTATGGTCTGGAATAAGAGGTATAGATTTAAAGTACAATGTGTTCAGATGGACAATCTTGGAACGTGTTAGGCGTGAGAATTAATAAAATGAGAAATGAACATATAAGAGAATTGTGTGGTGTGAAGAAATTGGTAAATGAGAGAATAATAAATGAAATTACATTGAGATGGATGGTCATATGGGAAAGGATGGATGATAGTCAGTTGTGGTTAGAGATATGGTGGTGAGTGTTACAGCTGGAGTCCGACAGGCTGGGAGGCCGAAGAAAAGTGGATTGAGTCAGTAAAGGAATGCCTGGAGGAGAGAAATGTGAGTTTGGAAGAGGCGAGAAGAAAGGTTCATAATAAGAATGAATTCTGGGGTTTTGTGAGAGGGTAAAAATGTGACCCCGCATAGGCCTGATGAAGAAGTTTTTGCATTGTGTTAAAGGTTGAGTGGTACATGGTTGGATTAAAGAGTTGTTGTGAAATAGAAAACAGTGTGTACAATAAATGGCAATGTCATCATGGAAAATAATGAAGAGTGGTGTCCCACAGGGTTCAGTACTGGGGTAACTATTGTTCCTCACATACCTATATAAATGATTTAGACCAAGAACTTAGAAACGTATAAGGTTTCTAAGTTTGCAGATGATACAAAGTGGCTACCTCAGTAGGAAACAATATTGAAGGATGTATAAATATTCAAAAATGACTCTTATGTAAAACCTTTTGGATTGGAAGATAAGTGGCAAATGAATTAATGATTAAAAGTTTCTTCATCTAGGTTCCTCAAATAAAAGAGTTTTAATTACGATGTGAATGGGAAGAATTGGCTTGAGTCTGTGGACCAAGAAAAGAATTTAGGTGTTTCTAAGCAGTAATTTGAAGTAGCTAATCAGTGTTTGGGAGCAAAAATAAAGCTAATAGATGCTGGGTAATAAATCCATAATGATGTTTACAGTAACAAGGAGAGGTTATAGAAAACTGTATAATAGCTATGTTCGGCCAATATTTGAGTATATTGTGCACAAGTTTGGATCCTTTATTTAAAGACAGATATGCTAGAGGAAGCGCAAAATGTAGAACAAAAGGATGATTTCTGGGTTTGGAGGTAAGAGCTATGAGGAGAAGCTGAAGGAGTTAGAATGTTTTCTGTTCTGTATAAGAGAAGGATATGATACAAGTCTACAAAATATTTACATCTATTTATAATACAAAGACCAATAAATTCTTCTTAGTAGAGCACGGACGGGAGACCAGGGGTAAGAAAATTAAGAAGAAAGCATGCCATCTTGATGTAAGAAAGCATTCATTCTGCAACAGGGTTGTTAAATTTTGGAGTTGTTTGCACAGGAAGTTGTTGAGTATGACTCAACTGCAACATTTAGAAAAGGATTGGATAGGTATATGGATCGTTTGTGCATCTTATAGTTTATTTTAGTAAAGCCAAATTACTTGAGTTTTTGTTACAGTTTATTATGGTTAAGCTGCATGTTACCATAAGTTATGTGTTAAGCTTGTAGTGTGGCTGGCGTGTGCACTTTAGCCTGGTTTTTCTTTTAGTTATAACTTTGTGTATACTATGAAGATTTTTATTGACAAGCCCTAGGATGTTTTTGTGGATTTGCATGAGCATGCTTTAGACTTTTTGTGTATACTATGCAAGTTAGTGACAAGCTAGGATGCTTTGTGGATTTGCATAGACATGTTGTTTGGTTGGTTCTGTTGGCTTGACTGGGACAGTCTTGTTAGGCCTGTGGCTTCTTACTGTCTTTTTTATTTCTAATGTTTCTAATGTTTGACGAGATGCTATTGTGAGGGTCTGTTGCGATTACGTGAAGCTCTAAGGTGGATTTTCTGACTGTAACTAGTTCTCACTAAAAGGTATAAGGGGCGGTAAAGCTGTGCTAATTTTTGACTTGCGTCATATTATTCTACTACTTTTCTGCTTCCGGTGCATGATGGCACTTACCCCAGTCTTAGAGGAGGAAGGTGAATTTGATGATGACGATATATAAATACAAATACGATCTTGATATTATCCCTATGAACAATGAAAGTTTTAGATGTTTGTAAGCATTGTAAGAGCAACTTATTAAAATGTACCAACTGCTTCACTTTAAACGGTCCCAACCATTTCAAAAACAGTTTAGGCGATTGTTTTGGTTTCTTTACATCCAAAATGAAAACATAATCACCTACTCTAATAGGTGTTGAAGTTGCTTTCTTGTGTTGCCTTTTCATTTGTGTTTTTGTTTCTTGCTGAAGGTATTCACGAGCTTGGTCTCAAATGAAATTCACTCTTTCTGCAGGATCCTTTACATAATCATGAATAGGTTTTTGCGGTTCAGAACCTTTAGTAAAAGGAGATATAGAATTGAAAGGGGAATTTATAGCAATCTGAGTGAATGGTAGTAATTTGCCCCAGTCGTTTTGATTGGAATTTACGTAATGTCTCAGATGGTTTGCAATCTTTAATATAGCTCTCTCCACGAGGGAATTACTGGAAGGATGTCTAACAACGATGTTAACGGCTTTTATGCGCCATTGCTTGCAAATTTCCTTTAAAAATTGAGATGTCATCTCATGAACTTTGTCCGCTAGAATTACTTGTGGGCAGCTGTGCCTGCATATAACTTTCCAGCAATGCTTGAGCAATATCCTTAGCTGTATGCTGAATTACAGGCACTAGCTCCACATATCTTGTGAGGCTTTCCTTCAGTACTAAGATGTATTTTGCTTTTGTCTCCTTACAGATCGGTATTGGTCCCAGCACATCTAGATGAAGTCTAGAAAATGGCTCATGAGGTAAGGGGTAAGTTTTTATTTCTGCATTTTTTGGTGCGTTTCCCTTTACTCTCTGACATGAGGTGCAGGTGGTGCAATGTTCTTTCACCAGCGTATATAGTTTTGGGAATATATATTTTTCTCTGATTCTATATACTGTTCTCTCAATGCCACAGTGTCCTGATGGGAGAGAGTCATGATTAAATTCAATGATGGAATATATCATAGAATCTGGGACTTGAATCAGAAACCCACCCTCTTGTGTGGCATAATGCAGAGTATCATCAATTAAAATGTGCGGAAAAGTGTCAGCAAAAGTGTCTTGTTGCTGAAGAGGCCTGTTATGTGAAATTAACGGCTTCGCGAAATCATAAAGATCTTTCAATCTATTGCACGCCTTTTGTTCTTACAAAATTTCTTTTGAGGTGGAAGCGTGTTTTTGGCAAAACTGTGTGTTGGGCGAAGGTATGTGTTAGGGGTGGAGGATTTCTGCTCAAATAATCGGGAACTATGTCTAATTTACCTTGTTTATATATAATGGTTGGATTGAAATGTTGGATTAACAATTTCCATCTCTCAAGACGTCCGGAGAGTTGTCTATGTCTGATGAGATGGATCAGAGGTTGATTATCTGTGATAATTGTCACTTCATACCCCAAAATAGTGTTTTTGAATTTGTGCAATGCAAAAACTATTGCCAGAGCTTCCTTTTCTAAGGTATGGTAATTTGTTTCCTCCTTTGAAAGCGATCTAGAGATGAACGATAGGGATTTTTCTCTATTGTTCTCATCTAGTTGAAATAAAACGTCTCCCAGATCTACGTTTGAAGCATCCGTGTTGATGAAGAAAGGTTTATTATAATCAGGATAACACAACTGTGGTTGCAACAACTTTGTTTTTAAGGATATCGAAAGCTTCCTGTTGATCAAGACCCCATAGAAATGGAATATTTTTACGTATCAGCTGTGTAATGGGCTTGATAGTTTGGGAGTAATTGCTTAATAAATGTGAAAAATAATTTAGGAAACCGAGGAGACCGCGTTTCTGAGACGTTTGTAGGGAGCTTAAAAGCTGTAAGAGTCTTGAGTTATAGGATCCGGAGAAATCCTATCTTTGGAAATTTTGAAGCCTAGGAAGAGTAGGGAAGTCCTAAAAAACTTTCATTTTGAAAGCTTCATTTTCAATTTGTTATTTTGAAAGGAATCAAAAACTTTCTTTGTTTTCAAGATGGTTTTCCAGAGAAGTTCCCATAATAAGAACGTCGTCAAGGAAAACCTTGCAGGCGTCACCCAATAGATGATGTAACGTTAATTCCATCAGCTTGGCGAAAGCGGAAGGAGCATTTGCTAATTCGAAATTTAAACGAGTTGGACAATATTGTCCTCTAGTTGTTCTAAATGCAAGGAATGGTTGGGTGTCGTGTCTATTTCCATAGCGTGATAACCATCCTTGAGATCAACACAAGTGAGTAGGCAGCTGTTACCTAGAGAACTTAAAATATCGTTTATACATGGTAAAGGGAAGCATGTCAGGATTGTGTGAGAATTATGGAGGCGATAGTCGACCACCACCCTCGGTTTGCTACTGTTTTTCTTCGGACTTACCAAAAGAGGGCCGGAATGTTCGCTTGTAATAGGTCTGATATACCCCTTTTTTTGAGAATCTGCTACCCACTCCTCGATCTGAGTAAGGTATCTGTGCGGGAGGCAGTACAATACCTTTGGCGCGTCGTCCTTGTGAGTTGCTTTAAATTTCGTTAGTGGACAGATTGGGACCTCATCATCCTCTAAAGCTATGAAATCATTGTAGTCCATTAGAAGATCCAAAAATATTTCTAGTTGATTGGGATCTGTGAGTGTTGCGCACTCATCTTCTTCATTTTTAAATGACTCTTGAATGATTTCTTTATATGTTTTTCTTAGTTGTGCCGGAGTCAGGCCTTTAGACGAGGAGGCTAAATTAACTTGCGAAGTTTCAAAACGAGTTTCAAGAGTGATAATAGGGTTAGCTATTGTTAAAAAGGTATTTGTTTGTAATGTGTGCTGTGTTGCAGACATATTGACAATGTCTGAAAGAACTTGACCTTGATTAACAGAGCTCATAACACTACCAATGAAGAGAAAGTTATGAAGATAAGATTTTTCAGAAGTTAGAATGAGGTGGTCAGGGGGGAGGGTGAGGGCTAAAGAAAGGGCTTTAACAGATAAAGTGGTTTTAGAACAAGGTTCAAGAGTGACATTTTCAATAATAGATAGTTTATATATATGTCGTATCTGTGTTGATCATTAAATTATTGGCAAAGCTAGTTTCATTTGGATAGAGAGGTAAAGATGTGTCTTGGTTTACCTGTGGTTTAGGAAGGCTTTGTCTTTGGGGGTATATGGGAGTGAGAGGCATTGAAGTGTACGCAGTATCTGACACAATAAAGAGAGAATTTTTGTGCCTCAAATCTAATATTTGGCTATGTTAAAAAATTAGTTCCTAACAGTAAATCTGCTTTAAAACCACAAAGTGAATCATCTATGACAATGAAATTTACAGGTAAAACTATGTTTTTTATGTGAATATGTAAGATTGTTGTTCCTATTTGGTTGAACACGTCACCAGTTATCGGCTTTAAAGTTATAGGTGTTTTTATTAGTGGTATCTTTATGGCAAATTTGTGTTCAAATTCTGAGATAAGAGACTGTCTGGTTAGTGATGAGTTTGAGCCGAAGTCGATTAAAAAGCATTTATTGTGTAATGTATAAGTGTTAAAAGATATATTAGTATCTATGAAATATGCTGGGCCTATTAAAGGTTGAGAGATTGTCTGTTCATCCATGACTATGTTTGTATTATTTCTAAAAGATGAAGACAAAGTTAACTCCTGTGGGACAGCGTTTTGAAAACTATTGTGTTTATAGGGGGAATTAGAAGAAGAAGTCGATTCGGTTTGAGATAAAGAGAGATGAGAGTCTACTTTAGGTGGGTTCTGAGTAGAAAGATTTGAAAAATCAGGAGATGGGAATGTTGTTTGACGTTAAGATTTAAAATTTTTGATCTGTGAGTTGATGCTTTAGGCTCTGAATTTGAATTAATAAGAGGTGGTTGTGAATATAAGATTGGAACTGTGTCGTTTGTGAAAGGGGAATGAAACGTTTCTACTTGTGGAGAAGGGTTAGAACTGATATTATGATTAGAAGTGAGACTCGAGAAGTTATTTGATTCTGTGGGGGAGAGAGGAGCGTGATATTGTGCGTGCTGTGTACTTTGAGTAGTTATAGGAGTGTGATTTTCAGCATGAGAGAAGTTAAATGATGGTTGAGATTAGAGGTGTACCGGAATTCCGGTCCGGCCGGAATTTGACATTTTTTTCCGGTTCCGGCCGGAACCGGAATTACTAATTTACTTCTGAGAAAAAATTTGCTGGAAGAGATTTATTTTATATAACCCATAGCCCATCTTTTAACAATTTATAATAGTAGCCTTGTGTAATATTCATTCAGTGTATCACATATCTACAGTATTATTTAAATAAAGTTCACTCAAAAACTTCAAAATATAGGATTATAAGATATTCACATTAAATTCAAATTTAATTTACAAAATTATATATAGTATATATAAGCTATATATATATTAGTAAAAATAAATATAAATATATTATATATATATATATATATATATATATATATATATATATATATATATATATATATATATATATATATATAAGCACATGTCATTTATATATGTATACTGTAAATAAAAAAATAAAATATATTCTATAAATATTTATTTTATATATATATATATATATATATATATATATATATATATATATATATATATATATATATATATATATATATATATATATATATATATATATATATATATAAAGTTAACTTTCTTTAAGACTCTTGAAAATATTGCTGGTGGTGAAGTAAAAGAAAACTATTCACCTCAGTATTGTGCAATATTTTTAAACGTTTTTCCTCAAATATATTTCCTGCTTCTGAAAATGAAAATAATTTCTCTGAATATATTGAGGAGACTGTAAAGGAGAGTAATTTTTGGGCTAGTACTGCTATGTTTGGGAATTTAGCTTGTTCACTTTCCACCAATAAGGAATTCTTCTTTCCCAGATTAGATATTGATTTTTTGGTAAAAAAAGTTTCCAATTTCTTTTGTCACTTTTCCTTTAAGAAATAATTGATTTTTCTTTTTTTCCTTTACACCAACTGACTCGGTTGTCACTTTCTAATTTCTTCAAACATAAAAACTAAGTAACTTTGCAATTTATATTAATGCTCCTGATGATTTTGAAGTACTTGGCAAATCTAAGTTTATTGTTGATAATGCTCGTTTCTAAAAATGACTCATCGCCTGAACCTTCTTCTGTACTGCTACTACTATTATTATCACTTTCTACCTTCAATTATTTCCATATTTCTTCAAGCATCCATTTTCTACTCAATTCTCTTATTCATTAAAAAATAAAGTCAGTTTGGATCTTGGGTCTTCTACAGTATTTAAAACAATTATCTTGTTTTGATATATGTCTATCGATCCTTTCTCTTCCTTTTTATTCATAAATCTAAACTCTAATGCCTTCTTCAGCTATTCTGAACTCTGCTGTTATCCTCCGAGTTTGAGAGATATGCTGGAGAGCTAAAATATGGAGAATAATTGATGATATAATTGATTTTGCCTTATAGTTTCCGGAACAGTAATCATGAGAAATGGTTGCAAACAGAATTTTTCAAGTACTACCATTTATTAAAGCAGTCAAAGCTAATGATTGATTGTTCTTATACTATAAACTTCTGCAGAGGTCTTTTCAAACATTCAATTTTCTAGAATCAAGTATGCTACTCCACCTTGTATTAACATCTCTCTAGAATTGGCATAAGTGGGCTTGCAAGAGGTGGATCCAAGTCTCTTGGATAGTCAAAGCCATTACAGCTTAAAAATGGAATGATTGAAATGTGTATACAAATATTCCTACATTTCTTCATTAAATCACGCTGTTCTTTGAGAAAATAGGCATCTTTAATAACAAATTGAAGTTTTTATGAATAAAAACAAGAAAACTTAAGTGTGATCCTG
>JABUQX010141131.1:5000-10678 GCA_015478945.1 Trachelipus rathkii
AAATAAATAATAATAAATATATATATATAATAATATATATATATATAACATATATATATATATGATATAATAATAATATGTATATATATATATAATATAACTAATAATAACAATATATAATATATAATAACAATATATTAATATAATATATGTAATATATATATATATATATATATATATATATATATATATATATATAGTAACTTAGACTAAATATAGACTAAAGGTGATAGTAAAAGGGAATCAATTAGGTCTTTCTTCTTTTTTTAAACATTTGTATGATGAATATTAGTAGACATTTTGACATTTTACAGTTTAGGTAATAATCAATAATAATTTTATATTTCACAATGGAATAAATTTCATCAATTAAGTACCTGTTCCTTTTTAATACATGCACTTCTTCTTGTAGCAATTAGTTCTTTTATAAATATCTTTTAATTTTATAAATAATCTGTTTATAATTGGAGCAGTTAATCACTTAATCAGTTAATCGCTTATTATTACTATTTCTCTTTACATTATTTGACTTTAATAAATAGGCTGTTTAAGGGCATTGCCCACACAAGCGTCCTAAAAGTATTATCTCTCAAAGCACACTCCTGATACAATTTAAATTTGCCTGGCTCTCTCAGGGCTTGAAAGAGGGACGCTACCTCGGCGTCCTTTCATCACATTGGATGAATTTAAGGTTTGAACAAGCATGACAACATTATGTTTTCATGTGCATTTTATAAAGTTTGCATGAATAAATTTCAGTTGCACAAGGAAAACCGTTACAATATATATATATATATATATATATATATATATATATATATATCTTTTTATATATATATATATATATATATATATAGAGATTTATTTTTTTTTGTATATATATATATATATATATATATATATATATATATATACTATATACTCTCTTTCTCTATATATATATATATATCTTATATATATTTATCTCATCTCTGAATTCGATATATATTTTTATTTCAAGTAATAATATATATATATATATATATATATATATATCTTTTTATACTATATATATATATATATATGTAATATAACTATATATTACTACTATATATATATATACTCTATATATATACATACTACTCTCTACTACCACTACTATGTAATATATATATCTTTATTATTAAATAAAATTACTTCTAAAATTTCAGTTTATTTTTGTCATTTTGTTATGTATTATTGTCCGTCAATTTGTATGTGTGTCTGTCTTTGCGTCTCTGTGTGTTTGTCTGTCTATGTATGTATGTATGTATGTATGTATGTATGTATGTATGTATGTATGTATGTATGTATGTATGTATGTATGTATGTATGTATGTATGTATGTATGTATGTATGTAGTATGTAATGTATGTATGTATGTATGTATAGGAGTTGTTGAAGGCCTAGTTGCCTAGGTCTATGAGTTGGTAGAAAAGTGGAGACGTTGACAGTAGGCTGGGTAACAGGAGGCTTGTTGTCTTCTGAGTCTTCTCTTTTATTAATTTCACTTGTATGCGTGTAGTAGCCACTACTGACGACCTTATTCCAGAGATGAATAGCAAAACTAGTCTTCTACTTGTCGCTGGTTGAAAGTAGCAATACTACTCCCAAACTTATCTCTTTGGAGAAGTAGCCAAGCTACTCGTGAATTTATATTTTTGGGTGAGAAGCAAAACTATTTTTCTCGGTGGTAAGATCGGCCTCTTTGTAGGTCGGAGGAAACGTGGTTTCTTTAAGCTATACCTCTTGGTAGGCCAGAGAGAGAGAGAGAGAGAGAGAGAGAGAGAGAGAGAGAGAGAGAGAGAGAGAGAGAGAGAGAGAGAGAGAGAGAGAGAGAGAGAGAGAGAGAGAGAGAGAGAGAGAGAGAGAGAGCTTAGTGAGAGAGAGAGAGAGAGAACCTCTTGGTAGGCCAGAGAGAGGGCCTCTTGGTAGGCCAGAGCTTGCAAGGACTCTTCGTTGGCAGGAGGAACTTCTTCTTGACTTCTGCGTCGACCAGAACAAGATTGGATACTCAACTTGTTAAGCGTATCTCTATCATTAAAAGTTATTTCTTAATGAGAAGGACGAGATAAATTCAACAGTAAGTTCTCAAAACTTTATTATCTTGGGGAAGTTATTTTTTAGATTCCCATTATTATAAAAATTCTATTATTATATAATATGGAATTAATATACAAAATAAAATACATTTTATATCTAAATATTTGGTTACATAAATTTTTATTCTTATTTTATGATAATAGATCAAAATCAAAAATATAAAAAACATATTTCATATATTAAATTTTTTATTATATTTTATTTTAAAAATATGCAATTACATAAAATAGTTACTGGTATCATTGCTCCCGAGCTTTTTATAATTTAGGCGCCAAACTTGATCGTTTTGGAGGGAAAAGGAAATTAGCAGAATTCGGTTAATAAAGATCCTTCCTTTACTTATTAGCTTTATGTTGCTACTGTTTTGCTAAATGATTGTTAGACACATATTTATTATGATAAATGTTATTTTATTACGTTTTAAAACTATAGTTTTAACCTAAAACAAATTATATTATTAAAATTTTTCTTCAAAATATAACATTATTCCAGTGCCTAATGGTTCGATTTCTATTTTGCGTTTCATGTCCGCACTCCTCCTCCAAAAAATATCGTACAGACCACCTTATATCCACATATCATGTACACATACTTATATCCACGCCCCTCTTATAGACAATATCTTACAGATCTATCCCTTATATCACCCTATGTGTGTAGGGGAGAAAGAATTTCCCAGAGCGAATGTTCTGCGTGTGTAGAAGACATTCAGAATAGGACATTGGTAAAGTTGGTTTATGCCATACAAACTATCTTTGCCAGGAATGCTAATGCATGCCTCGGAGAAGGTCGTGATAGCCGTAAGCGACCTTCTATCTTTCGGCGAAATTGTATGAATCGCATGGGTACATGGAATGTCAGAGTAATAAATGTTGAGGAGAAGAAGAGAGAGGTAATGGATGTATTTAGAAAGAGTAAATTTGATTTGTTCGCTGTGGCTGAAAGAAAGATGAAAGGGAACGGTGTAAATGAGTGGTGTGGTTTGAAATGTGTATGTGCTGGTGTTGAAAAGAATGAGAAGTTGAGAGAAGGAGTTGCAATTCTGATGAGTGACATTTGTGGTACAGAGCTATTTTAGATTTTGTTTGTGTTAGTTACTAGAATTATGGTTAAATTTAAAGTCTGTAAGGTCAAGGCATGTAGGTTGTGATGTATAGTCAACTGGGAGTGTGTACTGAAGAAGAGAGTGCATTTCTGGATAATCACAGATGATGTTTTGGATGGAGTGAGTAGGAGTTTCAGATTTATTGTGTTGTTTGATCTAAATGGTTGGATAGGGGATAAAAAAAGGGATGGTATAACAGGAGTAGCATTGGGGTGTCAGCAGAAAAGTGTAGGAAGGTGATTGATCTGTGAGAGAATACATGTGTCTAAGTAACCACTTTCTTTGTTTTTACAAAGAGTATTCACTAAGTATAGAGGATGGCATAGGAAGAATGACATCGAAGTGAAAAGATATGGTTGATTTTGTGTTGGTGAAGAGAGATGTTGAAGTATATGTTAGATGTTAGATCAGTGAGGGGTTAGGAATGGGATTATCGGATCATTATGTTGTTTTATTTTTATTTAAAAGTATTTAAGAGCGCTTGCAAATAAATCAGTTGAATGTAAACTAGATGAATGTGAACAAATCTGGAGGCAAAGGAATAAAATAAGGGGTTATTAGTAGTGCAAAAGAAGTATGTGGATGCGCTGCTAAAAAGTAGGAAGTAAGAATGTTAACAGTGAGTGGTGGAAGGAAGAGGTGATGTAAGCAGTTAAAAATAAAAATAAATGATGAATTGTTCGTTTATTGGAGGAGGAAAATATTAAGACTTAAGGAGGAAAAAAGGAATACTAAAAAAGATTTATACGTAGGGTGAACAAGAGGTAAATGAACAGTTTGGAAGGAGGATTAATGGAGAATTACAAGGCAATTGGAAGCTCTTCTGGAAGGATGCGCGGAAGAGGTTAAGAATGAAAATAAAGGGAATCTGCTAGAATAATGAATAGGGAAGGTGAGTGGATGTGGGAGAAAGAGTGTGGGAGGGGATGGAGATTTCAAGAAAATACTGTCTACTTATTGTCAGTAATGAAGAGTAATGTGTCAGTAATGTGGGTTTGATGATGTAAGAAGTAATAGATATTTTTGGGGATGAGTTATTCAGCAAGGAAGAGGATGTATTGAATTAAGTGAAAGTTGAAGAATGTAAAATGTGCAGGTATGAGATGAATTACCTGGCGAAATGAATAGAACGGAGGCGAGATGGTGATTGACAAGATTTGGAAGTTGTGCAGGTAACAAAGCGTTTATGGAGGGAATAGTTCCAGAGTGATTGGAGAGAGCATCCCTTATATAAGTGAGGGATAAAGGAGCGCTTTATGAATTATAGGAATTAGTTTATTAAGTGTTGTAGGAGATATATGCTTGTATTTTGGTCTAAGAGAGCATCAGTTATCTAAAGTAAATTGGTGAAAAACAAGGTGCGTTTTAGAAGTGGTTGAGGATATGTGAATCAAATCTTTACACATTGAAAAAAATAGAGAGAGAAGAAAATGAGAGAGAGAGAAAGAGGAATAAATTGTATTTAGGTTTATGGACTTACAACAGACGTTTGACAGAGTTAATAGGAAGCTCTATGGAAGAGTGTTAGTGATATATAATTGGTGTTTTTGATTTCGAATGGAATCAAATATATCTGCATGACGATGACCAAGAGCTGAATGGAGTCAGAAAGTGATTGGTTTAATACTGATAATAGCGGAGTGAGGAAAGGATGTGTTATGTCTCCTTGATTATTCAGTTTGTATATGGAATGGGTTATGAAAGAATTAGAAAGGTGGAGGTGGCAGGATATGGTGTTAGAATGATGGAATGGAAGAGAGTAGGGGATACAGGATAGTTTGGTTTTGTATTACGGAATCTGAGACTTTGAGGAGGATTGGTAGAGGGATTTGGCAGGGTATGTAAAGGAGAGGTTTAAAAGTAAACGTAGATAAGTGTAAGGTTATGAGTCGTGGTATTGACAGTCCTCGGTGTGAAAATATGTTGGATGGTGAGCAACTGGAACAAGCGTCTGAGTTTAGGCTATAGGGATCTATGTTGGACGAAAGGAAACGGATGATGCATAGAGTAGTAGGAATTGTAAATGGTAGGAAACTGGCTGGCGCAATTAAATCTTTGGTGGATGTAAAGGGACATTCTTGAGTGTTGAGTGCTTTAGGGTCTTACATGAAGATATGTTATTTACCTGTGTTAATGTATAGTAATTTGAGACTATGGTCTAGAATAAGAGAGTATAGATCTAAAAAGTACAATGTGTTCAGATGGACAATTTAGGGCTTATTGGGTGTGGGATGAATTGGTAAGCTGAGGAATGAGCTGTGGGGGTTGTGTAGGAGGTGTTATAAGGACTCTGCGGAGAATGAATGGCAAGTACATTAGGAATGATTTGATCATGGAGGGGGACGGAAAGATAGTCGGTTGGTTAAGCGGATATATAGTGGTGAGTGTGCTACGAATCGAAAGGAAAGAAGACCAGAAAGAAAAAAAGAAGGATTGATCCAGTAAAGGAATG
>JABUQX010141132.1:0-31489 GCA_015478945.1 Trachelipus rathkii
GTTATCGTTTGATGGCAACAAGGAAGTTTATCTTCAATCCAGGGAAGACTATATGAAATTTCCGTCTTTGAACTCTATACCACCTTTGAATTTCAATCTGTTTCAAATCATCTTTAGATTTATTATTATGCATACCTTCTATACCTAAGGACCTAATTTGAACATGTTTTCTAATCCTTGCTCTACCTCTGAATTAGTTAGGATATGACTTAAAGGATTAAAATAAGAATGTATCGGATTTAAGACTGCATTAACCAAAGTATGGTTAACCTGCAAATGATTTTGATTTTGAACATGAATGTGATTTTGATTTTGAACAATTGACGGTGGATTTGAACTCTTATTTGATTATTGTATATAAAATTAGTAATATTTCCAAATGGAATAATAGAACCATCTCTTAACTTAAAAGCAGATCCACTCATACATTTAATCAATTCTAGTTGAGGGAAATACTTTATTAAATCAATGCCTATTAAGGCATCCAAATAAAAAAATGAGTTATTAGACTCTTTATAGCCAGAATCAGCTAATTTGAAAGATTTATTTCTCAAATAAATTAGAGCCTGATCTACTTAACTTAATTGAAGATCCTCATCAACCAAAAGAGGAAGGGTGAAACAAGACTGGTCCATATATACATCAAGAACAGTCTCTTTCAAACTGCGGATGCTAACACCTAAATGGGTTTTATATCGACTGAGTGCTTTGATGATTCTCTACAGATATATTGAGTTTGTCAAGCACTGTTTTAGAAAGGTAGGACCTCTGTGAGCCACAGTCGACTAGGCATCGAACTGAAGCCGAAACTTTACCTCTACCAACTTCTTATAGTAATTGATGGCAGTAACAAATATAAATTGTTCGTGCTTTGGATCAAGATTGACATACATCAGAGGGTGGAACTTTTCCTCCTTGCTTTGTATAGCAGAGCTGCAATATGACTTCTTTTATTGCAAACTTGGCAACTGAAAGAAAGCTGCTCTCAAGTCCAGGACACTGATCTGCAGTATGTTTAGTACTTGAATATTACTGCATAGACCTATTCCAGGACATTGGTTACTTGAAATCAAAATTTTCATAAACATTACAATTCATCACTAACATGACTTTGATATGAATAAAACTTACATGATTTTGAATAACCTTGATTTAGAAGTGGAAGAATCACCATGAGAAGCCCATTTCCACTAACTCTAAGATAGTATGAGTTTTGAAATTTTGCAAAGCAGAATTGGAATCAGGCCTATTATTAGATTTTAAGGACCCATTCGTCCTTTGATTTCATTAATTTTAAATTTAAAATTAGCTTATCTGAATTATTTTTATTTTTAAATTTTTGAATAAGTATTATGGAAAGGGACTTAAGGAAAATTTCTTTGACTTTTATTATGATTTGACGTTTTATCAATATTTTTAATAACTTTATCATTATAGCTGTCGAATATTTGATTTAAATCGGGGAATTGGTATTCAACTTATAATTTCCTTTACTACCACAATAGGTAATTTTGATAAAACCATGTGACTAAGTACTACTAATCCTGTAGCCTCCTCAAGATATTTGAGGTTATATCTCTCTCAAGTTCATATATTAATGTTCTGATATCGTTTAAGTACACCCTAGTCGCATAATACCAATACTTAATATTTAAAGATATTATTTTTTTACCTTAAACATAAGAATTTTGTCTAAAAACTCTTTGTCTAAAAGTTAAAAGAGCCTTATTATAATAGATGATCACTAATAGAAAGATCTGAATCAGTGAGCATGCATATCCCTTCAATTTATTTTTTAAGCAAGGAAGTTTAATGGATTCACTTAAATTTTCTGTAAATCTAAGGAACTCTTAAATTTTGAAATGAAGGCTTGATGTTAAAATTCTATCTAGTTTCATTGCCCCCAAAGAAACTACAATTCATAGCCCCAAGAATAGATCACTGAATGAGATAAATTGTATTTTGCAAAATGTAAGACTAAGTGACTCATTAATCTTTAATTCACTTAATTTATGATTTTAATCGATATCATACCTGAATCTGACCACACAATCCTACTACAGAACTCAGAATGAGGAACAACTTCATTATCATTATATATTTTTATTATATTTGTATCCTTTGTTTAATATCTTAACACTCCACTCTAATTCCTCTACAAGATCCTTTACATAAATTGCATCTTTATCTTTATTATTATTATTATCTGTAGGCCTACTCTCATCTGACCAAGATAAATATCTACTTGTACCTTGAGGGGATGAAATGGTTTGAACTATAGGCTTAGATTTTACAACTCTATCATATATTTGTATCTGAATAGACATTTTCGCTGAAATTTGGCAAGAATGACCCAAGGACAAATAGAAATCTAGAAGGAAAAGATGAAATAATGAAAGACAGACTACCCACAGGCCAAATTATTTGATGAATTTTAGTGTGTTTCAGAAGACCACAAAAAAAATTAAATTTTGAGGTTGAAAATGACCTAGGTCTAGACACTAGGCCTAAGTTTGAGCTTGAACTTTTTGAAATCACTGTAATGTAATGGTTAGGCAATGACAATGCTTACCCCAACTCTCACACACTGTAAATTCCTTTGAACAATAAACACACTAAGACTAACTAAACTAGACAAACAATTCACAATAGGCTAGTCCTCGATAGACCTATGTGGCTTCTCGTCTCTAATATATTCATATGTTCAAATAAACCTAAATTTAAAATGATTTGACCTAATAATACACAAAATGAAACTGCTATAGCTTGAGATAGCTGATTGTTGACTGGCAACATGGCAGCACGAGTTATCATATCCTGTAACAACCCACTTGTTTCAACTGTTATATTTATAATGCAATTTTAAACAAAGTTTAAACATGAAAACAAAAAATTTAATATATAAAATAACTAAAAATCATAGCCTCTACATCTCTGGTTTGTTAATATTCAAAAGACTTTAATCCCTGATAAGCTCATTATTTTTAAGATAATCCTGTCTTTAATTTATTGTAAATATAACTACACCAATCCTATTAGAGTTAAACTGAAATAAAGAAAGGTGAGAGTAAAGAGGAATATGACTGATTTGAAAATAGAAAGGAAAAATTAATTATCTCCAACTTTATATTTTATGATAATTTTTTGATTTCTGCCATAATGATCATCAGAATCACTTTAAATTTATTATTTATAAAGATTTCTTAAGGTTTAGTATAATTTTCAATATACTCAATGATTTATTGAACCATAATATTTACTTAAGATATAAGATAATATATATTGATACTATATGATTTTCTTTCATATCTACACATCCACCATGCACTAAAATAAAACAAAAATAAGATATATATGAAAAAAAGCATATATATAATAAGTTTTAACCCCAAATTTTTATTTAAAAACAAAGATATATATATATATAATAAATTTAAAGTACTGTATAACAGCCATATAATAATGTGCAACAATCAACCAATGTTTAATGTTGATTAACTTAGAGAGAATGCAACTAGATGATCTGTATGATATTTCCGTGGGTTTGATATAAGACAAGAGGTTAGTGAGCTAATTGTTTTCTATATGCAAGACTTCTGAGGATCACAGATACAAAATAGACAAAATATATATATCTTGACACACAAACTGTACCTTCATCAGACCACGACGGGAGAGACTGGGATTATCACAGCAGTATACTATAAGATGCCATACGTTGATCTCTGATACTTCTATCACGGTCACATTGATGCGCATTAGTATTCTACCGGTCACATAAGTTTTCACGATAATCCTGATTCTTGCACACATTTAAGAAAGATCGATAGTAGAGTTATGGGATATGGTCAGCAATAGTTATTGTTATACAACCCGGTCACATGATCTATAACGTAAAGGTTATTAGTTTGTAGTGGTTTAGCAGCTGTACTTTAGCTAAGTTTTTTTTTAGTTGTGGACTTTGTGTATACTATGCAAGTTATTGACAAGCTCTAGTGTGCTTTATGAATTTGCCTGTCTGATGATTGGTTCTATTAGCTTGACTGGGACCATTGTTTCAATGGTTTACTGGCTTCCTTTACTGTCCTTTATATTTAATGTTCTTTAATTTATACTATAGAAGTGTTTTATTTTTATCTGCCTGGAGGGATGGCACATGCTCTTTATTGTTAAGGAGGTTCGCTCCCGAAAAAAAGCCAAAATATGCCACTTGCCAGCACAAGTCCCCTCCAAACAAGAAGTTTATTTTAAGCATACTAAACTTAATTCAAACTTCTGGATACCCAACAAAACTATTTAAATTAATTCAAACAAAACTATTTAACTTAATTCAAACTTCTGGATACCCAACAAAACTATTTAAATTAGCCTCAATAGATAACTTAGAAACCTTACGATTCATATATTATCTCATTCAAATTAAATAAGAACAAAGCGGGACTTCTCAGAACCCTCAAGAACATCACTTTTGACTCTTTCTTCTAATGATTTATGAAGCTTGTCTATTTATTTACTTTTATTAAATATTTTGTTCCATTTATTAACTAGCTCCAATATTTATCAAATTTGTCTGGCAACATTGATAGAATCTACTCCGGGCTAGTAACCGTAATTGCTAACCGGGTAGATTAGAATGTGGTCATAGGTAATTGGCGGCTACGTGCTATTGGCCTAGTTCTTTATCGGACGTCACACGTGAAAGTAATTACGTTGCGGAAATTATCAGAATAATAAAGTAGGTGAAATATTTTATGTAAATTAGAATATGCTTCATTAAGAATTGTGTTCTCCCCAAAAGAGAGGTATCAATAATATCAAAAGGAATCTTCGTTTAGTTTTACTGAAACAGTAGGCTAGGCCAGCTTTTTGTAAGAAACCACATTGTGCTTATTAACGGCTCTCTCAACCCGAATCAAATCCATCAGAATTTGTTTGAAATATAAGTTTAAAATAGAAATAAAATAGGGATTCTACACATGTTAGTACCTACCATATCCTAGCATATTCAGGAGTTTGTTGAAAAGTTTTTTTTTTTTTTTTTTTTAAAAAAAGGATTATTGAGTTAGGCCCTAACCTAGGTCAACCCCAGATTTTGATGAAAATTATGTAGCAGTCAGTATATTAGTTCAGATTTTTCCCGTTTCTAATATTTGTCCCAAATTCTTGAAACTTTAAATATTTTAAAAAAAAAAAAAAAAAATATGCAGAGAATATAAACTACAAAGTCTACCCTATATTATAAAGTATATTTCCATTCAGTTACTTAATGCATTGCTAAAATTTTAAGTAATAGTATAGCGGTGGGCCAGGTGACTCAATCCGCCTTAAGGAATTAGTATTAAAAAAAAAAAAAAAAAAAAAAAAAAAAAAAAATTTTTTTTTGCTCATTCAATAGCCATGCTGTAGTACTACAAGGTTTATTTAGATTATCTTTAATCCTAGAAATTTTTTATATTTTAAAAAAATTATAATGTATTAGGGGAGGAAATTTTCTTAAATAGAATTTCACTTTTGAAAAATGTTTTTTCTTAACTTTGCTATAAAATGAAAAGTTGTGGATGGATTTTAATTATTTTTTCAGTGTATACAGTTGAGTATGTTAGCTTTAAATTACAAAATAAATTTGTTTCAAACAGTATATAGTGGTTAAATCATTGGGCCTAACTATAAAAATTGGTAATAGTGCAGAGGGGTCTCACCCCCGATTTTTATAAAAATCACAGGATATACTTTATAAAAAATAATAGGTCTCTTTAGGCAAAAAAGTTATAGCCTCTCAAAGTTTGAATTTTCCCATAAAATTTTTGGATAAGGTTTACATTCTAGCTGCGCTCGAGATTTTTGTCTTCAAAATCGATTAGTCTATATATCAATATCCCTTAAACCCATTTCCATTTCAATAAAAATATAAAGGCATAATATAAACAAACTAGCCTGTTAGTTCAAAGGTTGAAAGCTGTACCATTAAGACGTTATTTTATTTGTGTTCAAAGTTAAATATAAATATTTATTTAGTGAGTTTTATATATTAAATTGTGATTTAATACATATTTGTAATGACAATGCACTTAACAGCCTTTTGTAATCAATTTTTTAGAAAATGGCTAAAAAAATTTATATTCTGAAGAAATATTACAAATAACTAGGCCCAAGTAAATCACACTACCTTATAAACTACAACAAAAATAGTATTTATAATTTAAATAGAGGTAGCATAGCATATATATATAGTATGAAAGATATATATATATATATATATATATATATATATATATATATATATATATATAGTTATGATTGCCATGTATTTATATAAGGTTGGTATGTACATATAATTCATAAGTTAGGGCCACATGCATTTGTAAATTTTGGTTAGGGTTAAAATAGTAGATTAATTGCATTCATTAATTTAAATTATATTTTATGATTCAAAATTGAATATATATATATATATATATATATATATTATATATATATAAAAATATATTTATTACATATATATATATATATATATATATATATATATATATATATATCTATCTATATATTATTTTTTTTTTTTTCTAAAAAAAAATAAATAAATCCTCACAGGGATATTATGACTTTAAGAAAAATAATAATGAAGCTTAAAAATAAATGAAAATGACTAATTATTTATAAAGTTACAGCCTCAGTTAAAAATTTTCCTATAGGCTTCTTTTTAAAAATTAGTGGGCCTCATGCCCGCCTTTAGGCCATCCTAGTTCAGGCTATGATAATGATTTGTTAAGTTTACATAGATTTTCTCTGTGTATACATAACAAAATTATATAACCAGAACTAGAGGGCCTGAAATGAGACCTAACCTTAATGGGATTAAATGAGAAGTTCAGAGAGTTTTAACAACTTAGTAATAACTTTTTTTCCTAATAGCGCTGATTTTATTACTTCATTTTATTATTATTTTTTAGAGTATATCCTGTGATTATAAATTGGTGACACCCTCTGTGCTACTGTTACCAAATTGATGATGGGAGGTGAATTGGGCCACCACATGTTTATTCTTATTTTGGTAATAATAGTGCAGAGGTGTCACCCCCGATTTTTTAGTATAAAATCAGGATATTCTAAAAAAAATAATAAAGAATAATGAAAAAGAAAATCTGTGCTCTCTTTAGGAAAAAAAGTTATAGCCTGTTATTAAAAATCCCATAGGATTTTCTAATAATTTTTTTTTTTTTAAATCAGGTTATACTCTAAAAAAAATAATAATGAAGCTTAAAAAAAAAAAAGACGAAAATGATTTAAGTCTTTAGGAAAAAAAAGTTACAGCCTTCAGTTTCAAATTCCCATAGGCTTTATAAAAATTAGTACCCGCGCTGTTTTGGCTTAGGACCTAGTTCAGGTTATGATAAGATTTGTTAAGTGTACATAGATTTTCTCAACCTGAACTAGAGGGCCTGAAATGAGACCTAACCTGGATGGATCAAAAATGAAAAGTCTAAGAGTTTTAACAACCTTGAGAGGCTGTAACTTTTTTCTTAAAGACATCAGTCATTTTCATTTTTTTTTTCACATTTTTTATATCCTGTGATTTTTATAAAACTGCGATGAAGACATTCTGCGCTACTATTAATTACGAAAGTTTTTTTTTTTTTTTTTTTTTTTTTTTACAGATTTGCGTATATTTTGCTGATATTTTCAAGAAAATTTAAAAATAAGTCGAAATTTTTAATGCTCTAATTTTCATTTTCTTTAGTTGTATTTTTCTGATTATTTATATATCAGTAATTGTTTATATTAAGGGCCCCTACTTAGAATTTTATAAAAATTAAGAAAAAAAGTTACTTATAAGTTGTGAATAATCCCATAAGGTTTCCTCAACTCTGATCTGATCTTCATTTTATTGCACTTCTTACAGCATAGAGCACTTTTTTCAAATCGTGAGGAAAGGGAAGAATATATATATATATATATATATATATATATATATATATATATATATATATATATATATATATATATATAGGTATATATATATATATATATATATATTTATATATAGCAGTATATATAGAGAGAGAGAGAGATATATATATATATATATATATATATATATATATAGATACACAGAAAATCAATTGATTTTTCTAACTGATTTTTTCACCTGATTTTTTCCCCAAAAATCATGATTTTTTTGCTTTTTTTTATATATATATTTTTAATTTTTTGAATATTGTAAGATTCAACTTCAATAGAAATAAAAATTATAATAATAATATCATAGCAACTACTCTTGTTACAATTTGTATATAGCAGTTTCAAATCATCGCTGTAGTTTTCCTTTTTAGAGACGAACGTCCATTTGTTAAGTTTTAAGTAATAATTTAAGCTTCTGGCATAATTCCAGAAGCTTGCTACTAAAGAATTTTCTTAAAAAACTTATTTTAACTTAACTTTTCTGAACTTAGAAATTTTTTTGAACTTAGAAAATTTTCGGTGATTCGAAAGGTGATTTAAAAGTGCAATTTTCCCCAAATTTCTACATTATAAAAATGTCAACAAAAGATCATATTTCAAACATGTTTCTTTTATTTCTGATGCAATATTCATCAATATTACAAATAACACTCTTTAATGTTTCTTTCATTTTGTCATAGTCTATAGGGCCTATTTTAAGATTTTGAACTCGGATATAGGGCCTAGGGTTAAAAATAATACTATATCAAACTTAAAAAAAAGTTTTACAAATTATATTTCGTGTGATGTCACGAATCTCAAAAAATCCAAGGCTGATATACTTCTGACACACTGGAGGGGCTGTTATCACTGATTTATCAAATATAATATAGATGCTCAGTTGAACTATAGTGATGGTTCCATGCTATTATCTGAATGACTTTCAGAATTCTTTCCTTGACTGACTCTTATTACAACAGCTAGGCTATAAAGGACAAAGTAAAAGGCAGTAGGGAGGATGCAATTGCATACAAGAAGGACAATGGAGTGGTAATGGAAATAATAAAATACTATGTGAATGAAAAACATCATTACACATATTTACTCCTATAACATTCACACAATGCAGAAACAATATTTGCTAAGTAATACTATGCCTCTGTACCTTAAAAATAATAATAATTGAAAGAAGATAATGCCAACTCAAACAGGAAATACCATCCCTCATATCTCCTGTGAGACACAACACTTTTTCAACCATACTCAATCCTCTCAAAGCTTATTATGCAACTTGCTAATAATGCTGGAGCAGCCAAGGGCTATCTTGGAATGTAGCTGGTTAGTTTCAGCAGAAAAGAAATGAGGACTAAGTAGTGGCAAATGTAGGAGCAAGCACACAGATGCGAAGGTGCAAAGCAATGTGTGTGAGATAAATATTGTGGGAAAGGCAAACATGTGAAAGAAAAAAACTACTTCAACACTTGAAGCCATCTGCAAAAATTAAAAAATCCCAATTAACACTTATTCATATATTAGCCTTTCTCATTCTGTACTTTTGAGCACTTCATTAGATTTGCAATTGATTTAATCAACTAATTTTTTCTACTC
Organism: Trachelipus rathkii; assembly: GCA_015478945.1. NCBI lineage: Eukaryota > Metazoa > Arthropoda > Malacostraca > Isopoda > Trachelipodidae > Trachelipus > Trachelipus rathkii. The sequence goes on from JABUQX010141132.1 coordinate 9,547, forward strand.
CTTTTGACTTGAAACCCCAGGGCAAAAACATAATCTGGCCAAAAAAAATATCACTGCACATAATAATTCCTTATAATAAATATGGAATGACCCTTCCATTTCAGATGGAGCAATGTCCCTTCATTGAGTCAGTATGCTATTGAATATAAAAATTATATGGGCTTTTATTAAGTTCAGAAGATGGTAGGAATAATGGTATAAAATTTGAAGAGGTTTCAGAATTAGAAAAATCTGCAGGTATGAAAATGTTTAATGAATTTAAAAAAAATGGTTTATGAAGCCTTTTCAACAGAAGCAGCAGCTTTATCCAAACATATTCTCCCTTTTAATATCCAAAGGCTCGTCTTTTATATTTAAAAAGACGAGCCTTGGATATTATGGAGGAAGATAGGAAAAATGGTAAGCTTTTTCAAAAGTTTTAGGTCAAATGATCAGGTAAGAATAGAATGGAAAGGTATTTTTAACTTTATGAATGTTATTTTACTGATGTTTCTATATACAGTTGCTTATTTTTATTTTATTTTTTCTATGAATCTTTATCATTGGGGTGAGCAAAGAGTATAATGTTTGTTACAGGTTAATTAGGAATGTACCAGAACCAAAAAAAAATTATTGCCTGATGTGGGACATTATTTTTTTCATACTTCTGGTAGCTCTTGATAGCTTGTTTGAAGAGGCTAATACATGTTTTGTGTTGGTGGTATAATTAGTGCGTCAATTTTATTTTGGATGACCTAGTTAAGTCTGAAACTTCTGACTTGCCAGTGTATCTCATATTAAATGGCTTCTTACATCGTCATGCCTTTTTAAAATTTACCCTGCAGTTTCAAAAGTTGTTTCCATTTTAAATTAAAATAAAATTGTGGTCAATCTACAGTAACACTGAACCACTGTGGGTGATAGAGTGGGAAGTTTCTACATTTTCTGAGTTTTGTTGTCAAGACAGATATACTTCTGACACATTTGAAGGGCTCTCTTTTCATTGGTTCATCATATATAATGGGATACTGGGTTGGGTTATAGTGATGGTTCTGAGATGTCATAACTCGCCTCTCGGTTCTTTCTGCTTACCAGAAAAACAGTGGATAGGTAATAGAAGCAAGAAATCAATAGACAAATGAAAAACTTTGCTGAACATTATTACTTGTGTTATTTACACAATTCAGAAACAATACTTGTATAAATGGATAATACTGTGCTTTTAAAAAAGAGAATAGTAGAAAGTAACAACTCTAAATGTGAAATGCCCTCCCTAAGTAATAGATGCCTATAGTCATCTTGAGATGCGCTTACACCAGTTCAATGAAGCTCAGTTCTTTCCAAGCTTATTATGACTTACTAATATTAATGGAACAGCCACATACAATCTTGGAATGTTGCTGTAGAAAAACAAGCAGAAGTAAATGCAGAAATAAGCACACACATGAAAGGGTGCAATGCAATGTGCATGGAAATAAGCATTAATGGAGAGCCAAATGTGGATGAAAAATCCACTACAAACACATGAAACCACCTGCAAAGAACTTTAAAACAATCTTAACTAGACACATTCATATTAACCCTGCTCATTCCCCCTACTCAATCATACAATTTTAAATTCTCCCGTCTCTTACCTCAAGAGATGGCACCTTGATGTTTTTGCCCTTTTACCATATACTATAGTATCTTCTATGGTTATATTAAACAATTCAGTAAATTTATATGTTGATTTTACAAACTAATTTCTACCCAATTCAACTCTGAAACCCCTGGGCAAAAACAGGCGGATGAGATGACATCGCCATAAAAATAATGCTAACCAGAAATATGTATTAAACTTAAAATTAGTTATGGGAGGATAAATTGGAATCAGCATTGAGAATCAAAAATTGGTATTTTTTTTGAAATTGTCATCAGAATCAGAAAGGGAATTTTTTGGTGGAAATGATAATGGTAATTATTTTGGCATTGTTTGATGAATAGGAATTTGCATTTATAATAATAATGGAAAAACCTACAATTTTTTTTGAATTTACATTGGAAATTTTGTTTTGGAATTCAAAATTATTTTGCTCATTGTCCCATTTGTAATAAATAATAACTGTGGAATAAACCTGCTCTTTCAAGTAAGGCAATGCAATTCCCTACATTGAGTTTATGTTGAGCACTAAAAAGGATGAACTTTTTTTTTTAAAAATTAGATGATAGAAACAATGGTATTAGATTTTAAGTTTTGAATCTGCAGGTATGGAAATTTATCATTGTTTATGAATTAAAAAAAAAAAATAAGTCAGTATTTACAAATCCTTTTCAACAGGAGAGGAAGGATTATTCACATATCTTTCTTTTTAATATCCAAAGGCTCGTCTTTCATTTTTTAAAAAGATGAGCCTTGGATATTATGGAGGAAGATATGAAAAATGGCAAACTTTTTAGAATATTTTTGGGTCATCAGGTAAGGATGAGAGTTAAAAAGTATTTTGTTATATCTTTGTAATATCTTATTTACATATGAACATACGAAAAATAGAGACAGTAAGAAGCCACATGGACCTACCAAGACTGTCCCGAAAAATAGACAGTAAGAAGCCACATGGACCTACCAAGACTGTCCCGAAAAATAGAGACAGTAAGAAGCCTAGGAACCGACCGGGGCCCCGGCCCCGGCCCCGGCCAACCCCGGCCATTTTTAGCGACCCCGGCCCCGGCAAAAATCAGGCAAAACCGGGGTTTTCTACCGGGGTTAACTGTAAATTTACACTAAATAATAGAGGGTTAAATCAAACAAAATAAAAAAATATATTTTAATTCCATTACTCCTTTGTTATAAATTGATGCAAAATATATAAACATACCTAAATATAATCAATTTTTTTTTGGTATTTACTGTGATTTCAAATTAAAATTGAGGCTAAATTATAATTTTTCCGAGTTTTTAACATAAAAATATTCGAAATTTGATATATCAAACGAATTCGGAAAAGGAAATAAATATAATTGTTAAAATATTAATGTATTTATTTATTTAAAGTAAATATCTTCAAGAAAATCAAATATTTTCCGAAATCTCTTTTCAAAATTATTTATTTAATTGAATTAATATATATATATATATATATATATATATATATATATATATATATATATATATATATATATATATATATATATATCTTCTTTTTTTCTATATCTTCTTCAACTGCTGCTGGATTGTCTAAAAAACATAATATGTATATATATATATATATTTATAAAAATATATATATATAAATAAATATATATATATATATATATATATATATATATACTTTAGAGAGGAAGCCCTTGGATTCTTTTTTAGTGTCATGCTTTACTGTCACTTCATTTTATTACTAAATGTACACAAATTAAAAACATTGTTATAGACACTTTTTTTTAATGAAATAAATTTTAAAAAGGAAAGCAAATTTTCGTCCCGACACTCTTCATGCTAAGGGACTGGATTTCTTTCTTGATCTTCATCAGTTCAAGTGTGTTTCCGTTGGTTGGTCTAATATTTTCTTCATGGTGTTGTTGAAGTATTTTTGATGTTTTCAGATATTCATTTTTGTATAAAAAATCTATCTTAACTTCACCGGGATGCTTATTGTAGTTGTTACTATTTTAATGCAAAAAGGATTCCATGATTTTGCGATGGTTCGTGTGATTGATATTTCTGGTGATCATCTTTATATTGTTGATATTGATAGAGTGGCCTGTGTTCGCCTATGACTTATTAAAGCTGAATTTATGCTGTCCTTATTGGTCATCTGTATGTAGATTTTTCTTCTTTGCAAATCTATGGTTTTACCTATATATGTTTTTATTGCAAGTATTGCAGGATGTGATATATACAGCTTTGGGGGGGGAGATTTTCTCTTCGTTTGGGGGGTTTGAGAATGTTTTTAAGGTGATGTTATTTGATGGAATGAGGGTAATATTTTTTTGGTAATATTTTGTTTTAACGAATATAATGGTAATTGAGAAATTGGTAAAAAGAAGGAGAGGTGTTGCCATTTTTCGGGGGGAAAGGTGTTATAGTACCTCTTTTTGCTTTGTTAAAGACTTTGTGATGAAAAACTCAGGATAGTAAAGTGATTTGAAAGTGTTTTTGGATGTATTTAGTTTCTTGTGGTAGAAGAAGGGAGAGCATATACGAAAGCACGGAGAAATAGAGGATGAACTGAAGGATGCGATAAATGCCTTCCAACAACTCTATATCCTTCCTCGATACCTTAATCACACGGAATAACAATTACTTGCAATTTAGTATATATAGAAAACCAACATTAAAAACTTAAAAACTTATACAGTGGCTATCTAATCATTCCCAAACACAAAATTAGCTGTTTCTGTCATCTCTATTTCTCCATGCTTTTCGTATATGCTCTCCCTCTTCTAGCACAAGAAGCTAAATACATCCACAATACTTTCAAATGCTTTACTATCCTGAGTTTTTCATCGCAAAAGCATTTAACAAAAACAAAAAAGAGGAGGAACTATAGCACCTTTCCCGAAATTTTTATTCGTTACCTCCTTTTATTCCTCAATTACCATTATATTAGTTAAAACAAATATTACCAAAAATATTGCCCTCATTTCATCAAATAACATCACCTTAAAAAGACATTCTCAAAACCCCCAAAGCGAAAAGAAAATCTCCCCCAAAGCTGTATATATCACATCCCCTGCAATACTTGCAATAAAACATATATAGGGGAAACCATACATTTGCAAAGAAGAAAAAAATCAACATACAGATGACCTGCACAAGGACAGCATAAATTCAGCTTTAACAGAGTCATAAGGCGTAACACAGGCCCTTTCTATCCAATATCGGCCAATATAAAGATGATCAGAAATATCAATCACACGAACCATCGCAAAATCATGGAATCCCTTTTGCATTTATAATAGTAACAACTACAATAAGCATCCCGGTGAAGTTAAGATAGATTTTTATACAAAATGAATATCTGAAAACATCAAAAATATTTCAACAACACCATGAAGAAAATAGCAGACCAACTGAAACACTTGCTGGTGAAGATCAAGAAAGAAATCCAGTCCCTTAGCCTGAAGAGATCTCGCTTGTCGGGGCGAAAGTGGCTTTCCTTTTTAAAAGAATTTATTTCATTAAAAAAAAAAGTGTCTATAACAATGATGTTTTGAATTTGTGTACATTTAGTAATAAAATGAAGTGACAGTAAAGCATAATACTAAAAAGAATCCAAGGGCTTCCTCTCTAAAGTAAATATGTCACTACGACAAAATAGTTTCTTAAATATATATATATATATATATATATATATATATATATATATATATATATATATATATATATATATATATATATATATATAATATACTCTTTTATATATATATATATTTTTATATATATATATATTTTTATATACATATATATATATATATATATATATATATATATATATATAATAACCTTAATACATTGTATCACATTTATTGTAATATATATGAAATATGTATGTATGTAATATGTATATGTGTATATATCAGCTCTTCTTTCAACTTAAGATAACTTAATATAATAATAATATGTATCTGTAATAATATATAATATAATATATTATAATATATAATAATATATATAACATATATAATCTTAACATATAATATATATATGTATATATGTAATAAATATAATATATATATAATAATAAATAATATATATAATAATAATAATATATATAATAATATATATATATATATATATGTATATAATATATACATATAATATATATATATATATATATATATATATATATATAATATATATATATATATAATAATAATATATATATATATATATATATATATATATATATATATATATATATTTATATATATATACATATATATATATATATATATATATATATATATATATATATATATATATATATATATATATATATATATTAACTTATTCTTCTAGAAAATCAATTATTTTCATAAAAATTTCTTTCGAAAATATTTATTTAATTGAATTAATTAAATATTCCTTTATAATTTAAATTATTAATTAGTGAAATTATATTTAATTTTCATCCTAAGTTTAAGACTTTTAGTGTTTTTGACTTACATTTGCTCCCGGCCCCGGCAAAATTAGAGCAGCCCCGGCCCTGGCCCCGGCAAAATTCCCGCCCCGGTCGGTCCCTAAAGAAGCCACATGGACCTACCAAGACTGTCGAAAAATAGAGACAATGCAGAAGCACTGGACCTACCAAGACTGTCCCTAAAGAATAGAGACAGTAAAAGCCACATGGACCTACCAAGACTGTCCCAAAAAATAGAGACAGTAAGAAGCCACATGGACCTACCAAGACTGTCCCGAAAAATAGAAACAGTAAGAAGCCACATGGACCTACCAAGACTGTCCCGAAAAATAGAGACAGTAAGAAGCCACATGGACCTACCAAGACTGTCCCAGTCAAATTAAAGTAGATGACATGCAAAACTATATAGGCTATATAGACGGCTAACTATAATCCAACATGCAAAGCAGTCACATGGAACCCTTTGGTCTGTCAAAATAAGAATTAAAATGTGGTGTCCCTATTCACCCCATTCAGGGATGAATAGGGGCCCTTCTTGGAATTCATATTTTGGGTATAAATTTAATTAATTATCTTAATTTTTCCTTCATATAGATAACTTTATTATAAAATTAGCTATAGGTAATAAAAATGTCAATAATAATAGTACATAAAATGAAAATGGCAATGGTGTCCCTATTCACCCCATCATGATTTTTATGTGGGGGTGAATAGGGACAAGTTAGGCCCAGTGATTTAACCACTATGTACTGTTTGAAACCAAGATTTACTTTGTCAGTTTAAAGCTAACATACTCAACTGTATACGCTGAAAAAATAATTAAAATCCATCCCCAACTTTTCATTTTATAACAGTTAAGAAAAACTTGCGTTTCTCAAGTGAAATTCTATTTAAGAAAATTTCCTCCCCTAATACATTATAATTTCTTTAAAATATAAAAACTCTAGAATTAAAATTGCTATTGAATTGGCAAAAAAAAAAATTTTTTTTTTTTTTGCTTTTTATGTTTAGTGGTCCCCATTCACTCCACAAATTTTACTGCCTCAACTCACTCTGCCCAATGATTTATATATATATATATATATATATATATATATATATATATATATATATATATTAAGTTAAGTTGTTATTATATATATATATATAGTATATACATATATTGATATATATATATATATATATATATATATATATATATATATATATATATATATATATATATATTTTGTAAGTCAAACATATCTCTTATGCTTAGATACATGATTTATGCTCTTAAATAAAATTAATATATTTACATTCTAGTATGTTTCTATCAATGGTTTTTTTGTTGTTTTAAGTTTATTTTTTTTTTTTAAATATTTAAAATTATATCTAAAAACAAATATTAATATAGGATTATATAGCCTAGGAGTACCCTCAACTAACAAGTACTGTAAGTTGAAAATATTATATTTTTTTTTTTTTTTTTTGTAATAGCACCTTTTCAAATGAGGTAAAAATAAAATAAATAAATAAATAAATAAATAAAAATAACATAAACAAGAATGGTGCAACCCACCTCTGACCCTGCCTAACGCAATTTCCTCAGGTGGCGCAGACTGGGACTTAAATAGAGGAAGATTAATATTGCGGGAAAAATAAAAGAAGGCAAGGAGTTCCACAAAACAGATGTGGTTGGAAAGAAAGAGGTACCATAACGAGTGATCCTTGAGTCTCCAATATTCACACAATTAGGTAGGTAAAAAAAGAAAATAGTTTTTTTAGGGTGTAGCCCTATAGATATATATATATATATATATATATATATATATATAGGTCTATATATATATATATATATATATATATATATATATATATATATATATATATATATATATATATATATATATATATATATATATATATATATATATATATATATATATATGGGAACAAATAGGCCTATTTAAAAAGTAAAGCCATTTTAGTTTTGTTAACACTGAATTTGAGTTGTTAAATTAAGGTTAATCAAAGTAGAAAAATGGTAGAAACTATCATAGCAGTGTGGAGGTCTTTCAGGATTAGAAATTACAGGTATGAAAATTTATTTATTATTATTATTATTATTTTTATTATTATTATTAATATTATTATTATTATTATTATTATTATTATTATTATTATTATTATTATTATTATTATTATTATTAATGTATATAATTAAAAAAATATTACAAAATATTTTCAGCAAGAGTGGAAGTTTTACACACATACTTGCTCTTCAATATCCAAGGGCTCGTCTTTTGTTTCAAAATAGACGAGCTCTTGGATATCGTGGAGGAAGATATGGAAAGTGGCCAACTCATTAAGAAATTTTTTTTATTAGATGAAAGTCTGATATGAATAGTTGCAATCAGGAATTATATTTGTATATACCAGATTTTTAGTTTTTGGAAAATTATAATTTAAAAGTTTTAGCAATGTTAAAGGTTCAATTAGGGATGTACTAGAACCAGTAGAAACTTTAACTTGATGTGGAACACTATTAACTTTCTACAGCACTTGATAATTTGTTTGAAGAGGCTAATACAGAAGTTTTCTGGATGTGTAGTAATGGTGGTTTTCAATTTTGTTTTGGATGAATTATGCCTCTACTTCTGGGTAAACCTAGGCATTGTATCATGTATTGAGTGGCATTTTGTTTCTAACATCAAGTGGCCTCATCTAAAGCTTTCATAAAAATATTTTTCTAAAGAACACTAATTTGCATTGTTTTATTAGCTATGATATTTTTAGACCAACATTTCTTCATCTTTGCAATGTGATTATATAGCCATTTGTTAACAATGACATCGAATGAAGAATGAACTTGTAAATCCTTGAAATCATCATCTGCTTCCTTTAATATCAAATGTGAATTTACACCCTTCTGTGAGCTAAGCAGATTGCAGTTAATTTAGTCTTATAGTGGTAATATTTATCATTTTTAAAAAGGAATTGTTCAATTTGTTGGTTCTCAAACCCATGATGGTGGTTTTTTGTAATGATCGGTGCTAGTTCTTGTACAAGTAATTGAAATAATTGAGATTATTTCTGCTTTGAAAAATAAAATTGACTTGAGTGAACATCTGTTTGTTTTTTTTAATTTCATTTATAAACTTATACCCATTTAATTTAATTAACATGAGTATTAGGATTTCCACAGACCACTTTTAGTTGGTTATGAAATTGGATAGCAAATTGTCTCAACTTAGAGTAAATTTTGGAATGTAGGTCATTTTATGTAGTTATCATTATCCAAGGGCAATAGAATTTTAAAGGAAAATTTTGTTTGTAATAATGCTCAACTGAAGGGTTGAAATTAGGCCTTTTTTTTCTTCAACTAAAATAAAGACTTAAATAAATTTTCTGGGCCAAGGATTTTCATTGATAAAAGCATACTGTTAGGCTTGCTTTTGCCATTGGTATTAGCATTTAACAACCTAGTAAGCCTATTTTTTACAGCTATAAAACCTGACAGGATTTTTCTTTGGCAATAAAATTAAAAGTTTTGGATGACATTTTCTTCCAAAGTATATCAGGCGAGCAAGCAAGATCTATCCAAATAGATTGTCAAACATAGGTGCTATAGAGATTCATAGGTTTTTATTTTGTCATGAACAGTGTTGGAGACTATGGAAATGGTACAAATTAAGGAAATTAATGGAACCGCTCAAAAATTTAAAAACAGGCCTCAAGAGTTTAGATCGGAAAATCAAACTGAAAATTTGAAATTTGAAACAGGAAGAGGATTTGTTAACCCCTCTAAAGAGAAATCCAAGCATAAAATGGCCAAAAGCATGAAGTTTGTAACATTAAATAAAGGTATTTGTGGTGAACAGAGTGCAGAATATATAGCTAAAAAAATTAGTCCTTATATATATATATATATATATATATATATATATATATATATATATATATATAAATAAAGAAATAAAAATATATATAGATACAGGTGTTATATATATATATATATATATATATATATATATATATATATATATATATATATATATATATATATATATATATATATATATATATATATATATATATATATAAGTGAAATTAGAAAGATGCAAAAAATGTTCTTGTATAACATAAATATATACTTGAGACAATGGGAAAAATTTCTGAACTGATATTTTCCCTGCTCTTTTAGAATCCATTAAAACAATATGCTTAATACCTCATCAATGGATACAAAATAACACTTACAGGAGAATGAGAGAAACCCCCAGAACCAGTATTTCTTCATTTGCATATGGTTGATCAAAAATAATACTTTACCAGCAGGGAAGAAACTGAAAGGCAAATTAATGTAGTGAAATCTTATAGATAATACTAGATATTAAATTCCACTTTAACAAGGAAAGGAAATTTTAAAGTCGATGCAGCAGAAGTTAAAGAATTAAATTAGGAGGTTGTAAATACACATGTGGGAAAAGAGAAATCCCATAAAATAGGAAATGATCAAATGATATCAATATTCAAAATATAAATAAATCCTAGAAAATTAAATTTAAATTATTAAACTATTCACCATACCAGCCGTAACATATACTTTGGAATTGAAAATAGGTTCCACTATGAAATAAAAAAATGTAAAAGCAAGGAAATTACCATGGAAGTTTGAACGAATTACATATGGCAATGCTCAATGGATACTGCATCAGAACTGCAATGGGTTAATACAGAATTGAAAATAAAACCAGTAAAGTGAAATATTTATTCTGAATGCAACTACGCATGTCATGAAATACAATGCTTAAAACTAATATGAACCTACTAGCTTTGTAGCCCCTTACATTCATAGCTGCACTCAGTATATTTCTAGAGTGTAGCTATGAATGTAAAGTAATTCAAAGCTAAAATCTACCATGAACATGTAAAAATGTTCACGATTCAGATATAAATTTATTCACCCCATAAGAACACTAGTAAGAACATGTAAAACATCTTTAGACATGGAAATTATCTAAAGGGACTAAGAAATAAGTTCATAGGCTAATGACAGGAAAATAATAAGCCTATTATTACTTTTTTTATTATTATTTTTTAATTTTTTTTATTTTTAAGTTTATCTATTTTTATATATTTTCATATATATATATATATAAAGAAGTAAGAGTATATATATATATATATATATATATATATATATATATATATATATATATATATATATATATATATATTAGGGTTGGGATTAAAAAAAATTTTTTTTTTTAAAAAAAAATTTTTTTTAAAAAAGACCAAAGGCCAAAATTTTTTTTTTTTTTTTTTTTTTAAATTACTTATTTTTCATATATATCAAGTCTTTTTAGGGTATTTAGCATTAAAATACAGTAAATACAATATGTTAAAAGAGGTATACAATATATAAAGTAGAGTTTAATGCTTAATAAAGTTTTATTAGTGCTCTAGGGCATATAATTATTACATTTCACATGATCTGATTATTATTATTATTATTATTATTATTATTATTATTATTATTATTATTATTATTATTATTATTATTATTATTATTATTATATATATATATATATATATATATATATATATATATATATAAGACTGGTGGTAAGGTGCGTAACAAGCATCAGAAAAGAAAAGCAGTAGAAGGATATGACAAAAGTCGAAAAGAAAGCCCAGCCTTACCCCCTCTGTTCCATTAATTAAATTACTGCCGCAGTCAGAAAATCCAATTTCTATAGCTTCTCATCGGACTGGCGACGGACCACGATGGTAAATCATCGTGTAAGGGTTCATCCCTTGACCCAGGTGGGCCACAACCATACCCCTCGCAAAACCCCGCCATTCTCTTATTATGCACCTTTATTCTCGCCTCTACAAAACTCACAATTTCCCTCCTTCAGACATTCGTTTACTGACTCAATCCATCTTTTTTCTTCTTCTCGATCTCCCAGCCTCATTGAGCCTTAACACACCGCCATTATACATCTGCTTAAAAACCCCCACGAACATCATTCATCCTTTCCACATGACCAAACCATCTCAAATATACTTGTATTTATTCTACATTTACTCCCTTTTCCTTCACAATCACTCAAGTTTCTAATATGTTCATTCCTCAATTTTATCAATTCTTCTCACACCTAGCATGCCCCTAAGATTGTTCATCTAAACACAGGAACTTTGATCTATACTCTTATTCCAGCTCATAGTCTCACTACTATACAATAACACAGTAACAACATACCTCATGTAAGACCCTACACTAAAGACTTAGTCCCTTTACATTCACCAACGATTTAATTGCACCAGCCACCTTCCTGCCATTCACAACTTTCCTACTAAACTCTGCATCATCCGTTCCCTTCTCATCCAACATATACCCTAAATATTTAAACTCAGACACTTGTTCCAGCTGCTCACCATCTAACATAACTTCACACTGAGGACTGTCTTCACTCACAACCATAACCTAATTCTATCTGTGTTTACTTTCAAACCTCTCCTTTACACACCCTGCCAAATCTTCTCTACTCAATCCTCAAACTCTTTCAGATTCGCCACACAAAACCAAATCATCCGCATATAATAGGTAGGGTACCCTCCACTCATCTCCATCATTCTAACACCATTTCCTGTCACGCCCACCTTCAATTCTTTCATAACCCCATCCATATACAAATTGAATAACTAAGGAGACATAACACAACCCTGCCTCACTCCGCTATTAATACTAAACCAATCACTTTTGACACCATTTATTCTTACACACACCTCACTATCATCATACATACTTTGATTCCATTCAGAAGCCTATCACCAACCCTATATATCACTAACACCTGCCATAGACCTTCCCTTTTAATCCATCATATAAATTCTGTTGCAAATCCATAAACCTAAATACAATTTATTCTTCCTCTATCTAATTTTTTCTTTTCTATATCATTTGCTTCAATGTAAAAGTTTTGATCCACACATCCTCTACTACCCTAAACGCACCTTTGTTCTCACCAACTGGGGTCCTTCAGTCACTCCACACTCTTTCGACTCAAAACACCAGCATATATCTTCCCCTACAACACTCACACAAACTAAATAATTCCTATACTCCTACAGTTACCCTTATTTTCCTTACCCTTATATAAAGGTAATTATTACTGCTCTCCTCCAATCCTCGAAACTATACCCTCCATAAACGCATTACACAACTTCAAGATCCAATCAATCACCATCTTACGCCTCCGTTCTGGATCATTTCACCAGTAATTCTTTATCTATACCTGTAGATTTACCATTCTTCAACTTCTCACTCCCACCCATTTCCTTCCTCCTTACTAATGACTTTATCCCCAAAATACCTATTCCTTCTTGCACCATCAAACCCACACACAGTCATTATCACCTCATCATTACTGCTAATATTATCCAGATTTTCAAAGTGTTCTTTCCACACTCCACTCACATCCATTTCATCAATTACAAAAACACCATCCCTATTCATTATTCTAAGCAGGTTCCCCTTATTCTAATTCTTAACCTTTCGCGCTTTCTTCCAGAAGAGCTTCCTATTCCCTTGTATGTCCCCATTCATCCTCCTTCCAAACTGTTCATTTACCTCTTCTTTTCTCTTACGTATGCATCTTTTAGCATTCCTTTTTTCCTCCTTATATAATTCCAAGCATCTTTCTTTTGAAACTTCATCATTTGCTTTTAGCACATTCAACCACGCCTTTTTACTTTTAACTTTTTGCATCACCTCTTTTCATTCCACCACTCATTGTTATCATTCTTACTTACTTTTGCACTGCTAGCAATTGCTTCCAGATTTATTCAGTTTCAACTTGTTCACATTCAACTGATTTACTTGCGAGCGTTCTTACATACTTATCCTTATTACCTTGTTCACTAAACTTCTCACTCTTAATTTAATTTACCCACTTCCTTCCGTATCACCTTCCTCTCCATCCAAGTCCCCACTAACTTAATTTTGCATAGAACAACATAATGATCCGATAATCCCATTCCTAAACCCCTCACTGATTTAACATCAGATACATACTTCAACATCTCCTTCTTCACCAACACAAAATCAATCATACTTTTCACTTCGATGCCATCTCTACCTACACCAACTCTAGTATACTTATGGATACTCTTGTGTTTAAAGAAAGTATTACTTACACACATACCTCTTCCCTCACAGAAATCAATCACCTTCCTACCATTCTCATTTTCTCCTGACACCCCAAAACCACCTGTTATACCATCCTTTTTTTGATCATATATCTTTCTTCTTTCATTCTTCACGTTTTATTAAATAGAAGAAGATAAGAAGTTATATATATAACTTTGTAATGAAGATAATTTCCCCTTTCTATACATATATATATATATTATATATATATATATATATATATATATATATACATATATAAACTGTATTAATAGTCAATCTTTAGGCCTAGAAGGGGTATTGGTAATTTAAACTCTTTAATATACATAAAAAGAAGTAATTATAATAAAAACAAAAACATTTTGTTTTTAAAAACCGTTGGTAAAAACCAAATTAAAAACTGTTTTTTTACAACCCTATATATATATAGCATATATAAACATATATATACATAAGATATATATTAGAGTAGCATTTTTTTTTTATATATATATATATATATATATATATATATATATATATATATATATATATATATATATATATATATATATATATATATATATTAGTGTTTATAGAGACATTTTTTTTTTTTTTTTTTTTTTTTTTTTTTTTTAGGTTTGTTTTCTTTTTTTTCTTACCTTTTACAATTTCACACTTTGCAAGAACCTGCTTTAAATTTTTCGGGCAATTAGCTTGGAGATATCTTTTCTTCTGTTTTACCTGTGACTGAATTAAAAATGTGGTTTAACTACAAAACAGTTTATTGAACTCAAGAACTGGAAAACATAGGTAAATAATTTGTTTAAATTTTTAATTTTCAGGTTGTTTAAAATAATTTTAAATAATAATTGAATAAAGTTTTTTGAAATTTGAAATTTTTTGGAACAATGGGAAGCTGTGAAGAAGTATTTTCTTACATATGTAACTAAGCATAGGCCCAACCTGATGAAAAGACCTGGATATCAGAAAATTGTGAGGTTGTTAAAAAAAACTACCATGAAAGCAGAGCTTAACTTTGTTATATCTAGCGCACATATCTTTACGAGTGTCACAGGCTTCTTCCAAAAAGAACCATTAATTCATCTCTTGCATTCTGTTTTGTCATCATTGGTTATGAAACTGTTGGGAAGGATTTGCAAGTCAGAAATTCTCAAAGATCTTGATTTAAAAAAAATTGATGCTGCTTTTTTTTTAATACTGAACATTTACTGCCATTGAAAGAAATCCAGTTTTCTGATGAGGTATTAAGAAACTTGGAAAATGTTTGTGAAAAGGACAAAACGTTTTTCTGTCTGCAAGCACAAAAACATTTTGTTGAATCTGTTAAGCATGTTGTGAACAAATCATCTGTGTCGAGCTCTCTGTTGAAAAAATTTACATGTCTATCCCCTAATGAGAGATTGTCCAAAGAAAGCTGCCAAAATATAGTTGAGATTGCTAGGGTCATGCCATGGAAAATCCATACAGACATACTCTTAGATGAGTGGAAACTAATACAATTGGAAAAAGCTGAACCAGAGTCCGAAAAAAATCTATAGATCTGTATTGGGCTCAGTTTTTTAATAAAACCGATCCATCAGTAAACACTTCAAGATTTCCAACAGTTGAAAGAGTAGTAAAAGCTTCACTGTCGCTGTCACATGGTAATGCAGATGTGGAAAGAGCATTTTCCACATCAGGCAGAACTCTTACAAGTACCAGGTCATCTATGTCAGAGAGAACTTTAAATGCTTTAATCACTTAAAAGTGCTCTTAAATTGTATGATAACAAATCTTACCTTATTTCTCTAACTCCAGAGCTCCTTTCCATGGGACGTTTAGCATATAAACAATACATTGCTTACTTGGATAGAGAAAGAGAAAAAAGGAGACTCGAAGATGAAGCTGCAAAGGCTGAACAAGACAAAAAAAGTGTTGAAAAGGAAAAAAAAACAAAACTTGACCAAAAGAGAAAAAAAAAATTCTGATGATGAACAAATGCTGAAGAAGCTACGAAAAGAAGAGGCAGAGCAAAGTGGAAGTGCAGGCAAACTGTTATTGGAAGCTAATGAAAGATTGAAGAGAGCTTTAAAGAAAAAAGATTTTAGTGAAGCAAGCTTGGCCCAAGCGATGCTGGAAGGTGTCACTAATGTTCAGAAAGAGGCATCTGAAAAAAGATGTAGTGTGGAAAATTTACAGGTTGCTGTTGAAAAACGAAAAACAAGTCTCATTTCAGACTTTTTCAAAAAAGTTTAATTACCCTTAATTTTTATAATTATTAGCTTGTTTCTTCTGTAACCAAATACAGTAAGTGTATTTTCAAGTATAGTATTATTCCATTTTCTTTACATTATGACTTTCTAAAACTAACATTTCATTATTATATATTTTCATCTTCAGTTATTTATATTTAAAACCTACTTCATAGTTCTTAGCATCTCAAAATATTAAGTAAATAGCATGTTGTTATAGTAAATAAGTTAGGTCACATTGAATTTTAGTAATGGAAATTGTAAATTCTTTTCACGTTTTTCTCAAAAATATGTAATTTTTGTCAGCATTTCAGTCATTTTTTTTCACTTTTTTCAGCATTTCAGTCATTTTTTTTTCACTTTTTTTAAAATTTTATTTTTTTTTTTCACTTTTTTTTATAAAAAACTCGCTAAAACTCCATATATATATATATATATATATATATATATATATATATATATATATATATATATATATATATATATATATATATATATATATATATAGTTATATATAATATATATATATAATATATATATATATTATTTTAAAATTTCCCATCTCCAACTCTCTCTAACTGGTTCCTACTCAATTTACAATTCATGAAATTTATGGAATATAATAAAAATAAACGCTCGTTACTAACCCCCCCTTTTTTTTTTAACTTACAATTACAAGTATGAAAAGTATTTTATAGTACCCAAAATTTTCTTTTTTCTAGACACACCCAAAAATTTAGTGATACGTAGCACTGGTTATATATATATATATTCGAGAAATTCTTCTACCCTTGTAGGTCAGGCTTAAAGATCTATTAAAGTGTTCTTAAGTTACATATGATGATCGCTAAAGCAGAGCAATCTAATTAGAAAAGTTTTTGATGTCATAGTTTGTTTGGAATTGACATCTTTGACAGTAGGGGAAGGGTGCATTATGAATTTCACATTTGTGTTCCTGAAGGGAGAGGGGGAGGGGGGGTGCCCAGAGAGGAGAGTCATGTTTGTTAGTCGTAAAGTTTTTTAGAAATTTCGGGTGGGTATGCTCGGAGTATGCTGTTATTTGGATATGTGAAAGTAGTTCTTTGGATTGATTGGGTGTGAATGTGTCTTAATAATTGGATAATAGGGATGTTTGAAATATACAGAGATAGAGATATATATATATATATATATATATATATATATATATATATATATATATATATATATATATATATATATATATATATATATATATATATATATATATATATATATATATATATATATATATAGAGTAGAGAGAGACATATATATATATATATATATATATATATATATATATATATATATATATATATATATATATATATATATATATATATATATATATATATATATATATATAAAAGAGAGAGAGAGAGAGATATATATATATAAGAGAGAGAGAGAGAGAGAGAGAGAGAGAGAGAGAGAGAGAGAGAGAGAGAGAGAGAGAGAGAGAGAGAGAGAGAGAGAGAGAGAGAGAGAGAGAGAGAGAGAGAGAGAGAGAGAGAGAGAGAGAGAGAGAGAGAGAGAGAGAGAGAGAGAGAGAGAGAGAGAGAGAGAGAGAGAGAGAGAGAGAGAGAGAGAGAGAGAGAGAGAGAGAGAGAGAGGAGAAAGAAAGAAAAAGAGAGAGAGAGAAAGAGAGAGAGAGAGAGAGAGAGAGAGAGAGAGAGAGAGAGAGAGAGAGAGAGAGAGAGAGAGAGAGAGAAAGAGAGAGAGAGAGAGAGAGAGAGAGAGAGAGAGAGAGAGAGAGAGAGAGAGAGAGAGAGAGATGCTCAGGATAGTAACAACATTCCTCCTTGTATATATTTTACGTCTTTGAGGTGTCTCCACTCGTACATCTTTGCTTTAAAGGGTGGAGTCTAGAATTTTTGCTATATTAATTCTCCTTATGCTATTGGTGACATAGGCACCCTTTTTTTTTTTGACCTCTGATTAAACCAATGTGTCTTCTCTTAACTGCCTACTTTCTTTGACTTCACTTTTAAATACCATATAAAAGCATGTTATGGCTTTTGATTTGGTTTTAATATGGATTTTCTTCCCCATTTCCATTAAAAACTAAGGCCCATATATGAATAGCCCTCTTCTCTTCCTTGGGGCAAGGATCACTTCATTGGATTTTGTGTGGGCCTCTGGCCTTTACCCACTATATATATAGTTATATATATATATATATATATTGGTTAAGGTATATTATTATATATTATTAGCATAGTATATATTGAGTTATATTATTATATATATATATATATATATATATTATATATATATATATATATATATATATATATATATATATATATATATATATATATATATATATATATATTTATTTATTTATTTTATTTTTTTTCTGCCAAATATAGATGTTACAGAGATTAATAGGTTTTTAATTTGTCAAAAACAGCATTGGAGACAATGGGAACAAAACTAATTAAGGAAATCAATGGAACAGCTCAAAAATTTAAAATATGCCTTGGAGTTTAGATTTTAGAATCAAATTGAAAGTTTGAAATTGGAAATATGAATATGATTTGTTAACCGCTCTAAAGAGAAATCGAAGCGTAAATGGCCTAAAGCTTGAAGTTTAGAACATTAAATAAATGTTGCCAGCTGAAAAGCACATGGGGTGGACAGTGCCAAATATATAGCTAAAAAAATTAGATCTTATGGTCCTACTAATAGAATAATTCTATTCTGTAATAATAGAAACAAAAAAGCATTCCTCAATGGTTCACAATGGGTGTAACATTAATACCAAATCAGAGTAAGTACAAGTCAGTTGTCTGCTTCCCTACAATGTATAAAATGCTGGATGGGGTTCACACCTTAAACTACAAAAGCGTATCACAAATAATTATTTAAGTGAAATTAGGAAGATGCATCAGATGCATCAAAAGTTCTTGTAGAACATTAATATATTCTGAATATACAAGAACATACAAAGGGAAATTTCCTGACTTGATAGTTTCCCAGCTGTTTTATTTTGACATTGAATCCATTAAAACAATATGCTTAATACTCATCAATGGATACAAACACTTACAGAGAATGAGAAAACCAGAACCAGTATTTTTCTCTCACTTGTATATTGATCAAAAATTATATTTTATCAGCAGGGAAGAAACTGAAAAGCAAATTAATGTAAAGAAATCTTATAGATAATACTAGATATTAAATTCCACCTTGACAAGAAAGGGAAACAAATGACTTAAATTTTAAAGTCGATGAAGCAGAAATACCAAAAATTATCATCAGGAGCTGAGGAATGCACATCTGGCAAAAGAGAAGTCCCATAGGCCAGGAATGATGAACAGGTGATTTTCAAATAGAAATAAAACCTAGAAAGTTAAATTTAAATCATTAATCTATTCATCATACCAGTACTAACATACATATTCTTTGGAATCGGAATGAGTTCCACCATGAAATAAATGAACTGAAATAAAACCAAAATACCACATACACAAATATTTGTACATGAAAGTTTGAAAGCTTACATATGGCGATGCTCAATGGATACTGAAATCAAAAATGGAATGGGATGATACAGAATTGAAAATAAAACCAGGAAAATTAAAAAAATTTAAGTGGTATTTTGAATGCAACTACGCATGTCATGAAATACAATGTTTAGTACTCATAGAAGACTACTAGCTTTGTAGCCCCTTACACCTCATAAATGAGTCTCCAGTATATTTGTTCTTTGAGTGTAGCAGAATGTAAAGTAACTAAAGCTAACTTCTACTGTGAACAAGACTGGATATAATATTACTCAGTAAGGATGGATAAAACATCTCTTAAGACATGGAAATAAAGTGACTAAGAAATAAGTTCATAGGCTAATGACTGGATAATAAACTTTTTTTTTTAACTTTTTTTTACTTTCATGAGATTATATACTGTGTGTTTATTTATATATATATATATATATATATATATATATATATATATATATATATATTATATATATATATATATATATATATATATATATATATATATATATATATATATATATATATATATATATATATATATATATTATTAAAAGTTTGTGCTTCTAGAGTTAAATAAACATTTCTCTTAGTCTTTTAAAAGGTTTTGGTAAGTAGGAAAAAAATTATTTTATAAGCATGGTGGGATACCAGGGAAGTGCACAAGTGTCCAAGGAGTGTCATTGAAAGGCTTTTGGGCACTTGTACACTTTTAAACAGGCCACTAGTTCCAAAGAAGTCTGTTGTTTATGGATTTAGTTGAAAAAAGTAAATGTTTTCTACATCTTGTAGAATAGAAGATTAAAATCAATTGAGCTAGATAGAGAAGGCCAATTCGAGGAAATAGATGAGGTATTTTAATATATAGTTTTATTAATAAAGCTAATAATAAAAGTAAAAATGAAACCAAAATTAAAAATAATGTTTATTTATCCAAGTGTGTCATATTTATGCTTTTTATTATGCTTGCTTAGATATATTTGCAAATTACATCTTTTCTCAATGTTTGCAGAACAGTATTACTAGCAATTATCAAAGTTTTTCAATATAGTTTGTGAACACTTCTGTACCCATTTATTCCCCTCAAGCCAGATCTTTCTTGGTCATAGTTTGTCGGAACTAGTGCAAAAGATCTCATCATCACCTGCTTGCAGGATCCAAGAACAAATAAGTTCTTCTTTAATGAAAACATTTTACAGTTTGTGTTTATCAAGAAATAAATTTGTAAAATATTAAAGAAGGAAAGTCTGCAAGTCAAAGAATCTTTGATCATAGTCTACAATATATTTAAAGAAGTAAAGAAACAAATACAAATAAACAACAACAAAGACAATGAAGAAAGAAGTAGAAAAACTTACATTTTCGAAAAACGGAAATAATAAAAAGGAATTGTCTGCGCAATGAAAGAGGGAATAAGAAGAAAACTCTAAAAAGATGTCTGCTGGGATACTATTAAATAACAAGAAGGTAGAAATAAAGGTTGCAGTTTTTTATTTTTTTTTTTTTAAATAAAATAAATGAAGATTAAATTAGATAAAAAAAAATTTAAATATAAAAGGGCCCTTAAATTTTTTTTAATTTTTTTAATTAAAAAAAGAGAGAGAATGTGAAATCCCTTGCTTTAAAGTGATGCGACCAACTCGCATATATATATATATATATATATATATATATATATATATATAATATATATATATATATATATATATATATATATATATATATATATATATATATATATATATATATATATATATATATATATATATATATATATTTATATATATATATATATATATATATATATATATATATATATATATATATATATATATATTATGCAAAAGTAGGCGAGGCCTAATTAAGAAGTCTTGGATCTAGTATAGCGAATTAACGATACTACCAATTTTA
>JABUQX010141133.1:0-10000 GCA_015478945.1 Trachelipus rathkii
GAGTCACTCTTGCCAACTCTGAACCATCGTAAACCGTATCTGTGTCTAATACAAAAACTGTTGGTAGTCTCTCCGTAAGGTTTGTTGAAAGAAACCCTAGCAAAGGCCCGTTAATTCCAGGTTTAACATTTTTGAAAATATAGTAACTAGATTGGGTGGTTCTCTCTGGTCTAAAATTACAGCTATCGTTTTCGTTTTGTGAGATCTTGAAAAGACTCCGACATCGTAAACACGTTTGGTTGTCGTCTAATGGAATGTCCATAAAATAACTGTTCATAATTTCCTCTATAGATGGATCACTATAGGGGTTTTCTGAAATCTCCTCCATTTCAACGGAACCATTGAATTGTTCATTGCTCTCTATACTATTATTGAATAAGGAGATGGCTTTCTCCGATTTAAATGGAAAGCCGTAATTGACTCGAAGGTAATGTGGAGGACAAAGTGGATAAAGTCGTTTAAATCAGGGCTGCGGAGTCGGAGTCGTGCAATTTTGTCGGAGTCGGAGTCGAAAACTCTGTGCAAGTGGAGTCGGAGTCGAAAATTTAGAGAATTATTATTATTATTATTATTATTATTATGTATTATTATTATTATTATTATTATTATTATTATTATTATAAAAGTTTTTGATTTTATTTCCAACGTTCTAAATATTTATTTTTGTACATAATTTAATTTCCTTAAAATAATCTTTGAAAGTAATATACAAGAGAAGAAGAAGTTATATTTACATAGATTTCCCGACGCGTTTCGTCTCTATACTTGAGACATCTTCAGAGGATTATTTCTTGTAAGCGAATGAGTCTTTAAATTGATATATAATAAGTAAATCAAATGATATTGAGTCTGACTGATAAATACATAAAATTTTATGTTAATGTCTGGTTGCGTGTTTTGATGTAGAAGGCCTCCGCAATTTTAAGTTTCTGGACTTCACACGATCCGTATAATATTGTGAAGTGTTTAGAAATGTGCCGTATTGAAATGTTCAAAGATTTTGCTGGGACTGTAGAGATGTTGATATGCCATGTCCGACAATCTATTCTTCGTGTAACCAATATATGTCGACGTACAGTCTAACTCAGGGCAGTTAAATTGGTACACAACGTGATGGTTGTCGGGCAAAGCATCTCTTGTGCTAAAGTAAGATGACAGTTGTTTGGACTTATGATATATCGACTTTTTTTGAGGTGTCTTTAGTTTTGAGGTGTGAGAATTCAAAAAAATATTACGAAAGGCACTTCTCTTCCTTAGTGACAAATAGCATTTGAAGTTTTGAAGAAATTTATCAATTTTTCTGATTATTTTACTTTCTTTTATATAAATTTGTAAGGGTTTTATTAATTAAATTTTCAACTGAATATTATTGGATGATCACAGTTAATTAAATTTCACTTAATGCGGCAAATTTTTCTTCATCAAAAGTTTTCAAGTTGAACATAAGTTATGCTCTGTAAACTAAAATTTTTACGATAAATTCTTTGTAAATAGTCGGTGAATAGGATCCATAGTTCATATACAGACCATTATCAGTGGGTTTGACATGTATGCCTGTAGATAATGAGCCGTCAGAATTAACATTGATTTTGATGTCTAAAAAACAGGTAGCATTATTAACCTAAGTTTCGTATGTGAATTTTAAGCATGACAACTCTTGAATTCTATTGATGAACGGATGTATGATCTATGTTCCTAAAAATATTGAGGTGTCGTCGACATACCTTATGTAAAATACAGTGTTAAAGTTGTTTATTCACGAAGGATTTTGTTTTTCAGATTGGACATATAAAGAAGTCAGCAAATGTAGGTACAAGTGGTGAGCCCATCGGCACTCCATCAGTTTATAGATATATGTTTTTAAAAGGTTCTCATATGTTATTCTGAATATATCTGGTGGGGGTAGGTTATTTGAGTGATACACTTCGTTAATTATTGTCAATCGTATCAAAGAACCGGTACTTTTATGAACAAAGATTCTACATCAAATGAGGCACGAATATATTAGTGGCTTCAAGTTTTAAGTTTGAAAATTTACATAATGTTTCATTATTTGATTTAAGTTATTAAGTTATGGTCGGATAATGCTGTTCAGATATTGGGCAGTTTCGTGTGTAACCGTTCCGCACATAAATATTACAGGTCTCAAAGGTGAATTTTCTGAGTTTTTGTGTATTTTTAGTCGAAATACATATATATATATATATATATATATATATATATATATACTATATATATATATATATATATATATATATATATATATATTTTTATATATATATATATATATATATATACTATATATATATATATATATATATATATATCCTAAATTATAAAATCCATTTCTTTTAATTTTGTCAGAAATTTTTTTTTTTTATTTTATAAGCGATTATCTTAATGCTATTATTATTATTATTATTATTATTATAGTATTATTATTATTATTATTATTATTATTATTATTATTATTATTATTATTATTATTATTATTATTATTATTATTATTATTATTATTATTATTATTATTATTATTATTATTATTGGAAACTTGCATTTCATCGATTTTCTAAGTCATGTTTATAATAAAAATAAAAAAATTTTGCATTATAATTACGTTATACATTTGTTTCCGAAACTGAAATATATTCGTTTGTCATGTGTTGCGCCTGCATCTTTATGTCTTTACGGTACTTTACCGTATAGCATTTAGAGATTAGATTCATTGGAAAAGTGTTTTTATAGTTTTTTTTTTTTATTCTCAAAAGCAAGACTGGGGTGATTTCCGAGTCTCCTGTTCTCCCTACCCAGAATCTCATAACCAGGTCCCACACACACACACACACACAGAGAGAGAGAGTTGAAAAAAAAATAATATGTATCAGGGAAAAGAATTGAAACAAATGAATGAACAAACAAAAAAAACAAAAACATTAATTTACCTAATATAGGTTCATAACCTTTTCTCAGGCTCAGGCTTTACTATGGCCACCTTAGTAAAAATGAGTTTTGATAATGTTAGTAGGAATGATTATAGATACAGGATCTTTGAACGTACTTTAATACCAACAAGTATACACAAAACAAAAAAATGCTATTTTAATAAAGGGGGTCAATACAAATCCTGGGGTCTTTACAAGGTACAGAAATATGTATTAATATTTTTCTCTTTATAATATCGTTTCTGTTTTATTACTGTATAGAAAAAAAATCTAATAACTTATGGAATTTGATGATTCCGGTTGCCAAAGAAATATGAAAGCCTTAATTAGTTGGTACAAGTAATTACTCTTTCATATATCTTTTAGAACATCCCCAACCTTCTGAGAGAGAGTGAGAAAGACATGCATAAAGGAGAAAGGATAAAAGAAAAGACGGAACACTACGAAGATGAAAATTTTGCAAAATATCGATTAACATAACAATGACATTTATAATAAAGTAACTAGGTACTTTGTCGTCAAAGTTTATAAAAGTTTTTACCAATATTTCTTCTATTTTCTGTTCGGTTTGCGTGGTTCTCATTTTGGTGATTCCGTTACTTTTCAGGATTTTCTGGCTGGAGAGGTTTTGTCTGCAGAACCTCTGTTGCACTAATTTGCTCCATCTATTCACGCGTAACTACTATCTCTGCAATCGGTACCTGTTCTTCCTCTTCGTCACCCGCTTCTTCATGAGCATCCACCCGAAAGGTTGCACAGAAATTTGCACCGTTATCTGTTGTAATGCAGACAACCTTGCAGACAAATTGTTTTAATTTAGTTGTTTCCTTATTAATTTGGAGTTATAATTTTTTTAGCACTACGTTATTATTTCATATTGATTTTTACTGACCTTATGCTCAATGCCAAATTGTTGATGAAAATCCTTAATATTGTTGGCTAGAACTGTGCTGGTCTGAGAAACAGATACCTCTCTACAGGCAAGGACAGCCTTCTCTCTCTTCAAAGTATTCAAATTAATCCAGTGAACCGTCATCCTCAGAAAACTGTTTGTTGTTCCCAATCCAGCTATCTGCGGTTGTGGCCACATAACTGACCTTATTGATAATGTTGGTTAAATCAGCCTTCCCTATTATGCATATGACATCAAGATTCCTCATCACCTTTCTTCTGTAGGGGAGGTGGAAATCGGAGTTCAGGTAGGACAGGAATTCGATACAGAACTCAGACTCCACAATGTGAATAGCCCCAATGTCATGTAGCAGAAATCTAGAAGCAAAAATATATGATGAGAAATGATATTAATGACAAATGCAACTTGGTATTTTAAATTCGAAAATTTTTGTATGGACTGTTTTCTGTTAGTTTTTTAACCTGTTAGTTGTGACACCACTTATAGTTAACCTGTACTTAAAATAAAACACTTACTTATAAAGCAACTCAAAAAATGAAATTCTTCGATAAAATTGTACATGGATTCCAAAAATGTCAGTTGTTTTAGTGTAGCACATGTAGTTTTCTAGTTACATGAAGGTATCTTTCTATAGTCTGGCATATATATATATATATATATATATATATATATATATATATATATATATATATATATATATATATATATATATATATATATATATATATATATATATATATATGGTCAGCCTCCCGAAAGCAACAAGCATGTAACAAAAAAACTATAAGTTACAGGAAAATAAATAAAATTTTAATAATCAGGAGACATTTTTATCCATGAAATAAAAAATAAATAAAAAATAAAGCTTTTGAAAAATTGAAATTGTTAAAAATGGAAAATCTGTATGATAATGATCATTTTTGAGAAAAACGAAGGAGCTCCGAGAGAACGTAAAGTTGCCAAATGTCGATTTTCTTCTTTTTTTTAACTAAGAGATATCCCAAGGGTAAACCAGTAAGATGGAAAGTCGGGGTTTCTCGGCCTACCGGGGGACGACGGGGGGGAACTTCGTCCCCCCCTCTGTCCCTCCGTTGGCTCGAACATCCTAAAAAGGAAATAAAAAGAAAATTTAACATTTTCTCAAGAGCATAATAAAAAAAACAATATTTGGAAAGCCTTGCTCTCGTAGTACTACTGCAGAAATGGAAGGTTAAGAGAGCATACGCTACCAGCCCTAAGATTATATTAATATTTAAGGTGTTATTAATAAATATTAGAATAAAATAATTTTTAAGTTTCATCGATGAAATTGCTTGCTAAAATTAAAAATGTTATTTATTTTCTTGTAGCTGTTATAGTTTTTTAGTTACGTGCATGATGCTTTCGGGAGGCTGGCTTTTATATATATATATATATATATATATATATATATATATATATATATATATATATATATATATATATATATAATAATTTTTATAATATATGCTATATATATATATTACAGTAATAATAATAATAATAATAATAATAATAATAATAATAATAATAATAATAATAATAATAATAATAATAATAAAAATAATTATAAAAATAATAATTATAATTATTAATAGTAATAACAGACAATAATAATAATAATAATAATAATAATAATAATAATAATAATAATAATAATAATAATAATAATAATAATAACATGAACAAGTATTTGAGAAGCCGACATATCTTTTGTGAGTACCTAGTGGTATAATAACTTTAAAAATATCAATAATAATAATAAAAATAATAATGATAACAATTACAAGAAGAAAAATATTAAATATAGAAATAATAATAATAATAATAATAATAATAATAATAATAATAATAATAATAATAATAATAATAATAATAATAATAATAATAATAATAAAATAATAGTAATAATAAATTAGTACTTATTTATGCAGCTGTTTTGAGTTTACTTGTAAATGTAATATAGTAATAATATTAGTACTTATTTATATAACTTTTTTGAGTTTACTTGTAAATGATATAAGAGAATTTTGATTTTTTAATTCTCGAGGTAAATCGTTATAGACTTTAGCACATTTATAGCTAACTGCTTGTCTAGCTTTTTCTAACCTATAGAAAGGAGGATTTACGTGAGCACTATTTCTTAGATTTATATCTCTTTGAATTTGGTTTATATGAAAGTTAGATATTAGGAAGTTACATGCCTTATTTTGCAGTATCTTGTGCTGTTCCTTTAATAGAGATAACTTCAATAGGTCTTCAAATTGTAATATTTTAAGTTTTTTAAATAAAGGTGCTGTATGCTCATAAAAGTTTTTTGTGGGGCTTAACAGTCGGATGAAATGTTTTTGCATCAAAATAACCGAATTAATAGCTGATTTACTAGCTATGCCATAGACTGGAAGACAATATAATAGATGCGAGTGTATATGTGCAGAGTATATATCTTCTTCAATATATATAAAGGAATGAATTTTTTCAATTTGACTAGTATATACATATATTTCGCTAGTTTACTCACTAGCTGGTTGATATGTTCTTTGAATGTCATTTTTTCACCTAACGTTACCCCAAGTATTTTAGCATTTGTGACTCTTTTCAAGTCAACTCCTTTTATTTTTATGTTGAAATTATCAGCTATAGTTTTGTTGCTTATTATGATGTATGACGTTTTTTGCAAGTTTAGTGAAAGTTTATTAGAATCTATCCATGTTGTGATCTTATTTAAGACGTCTGCTGCTTTTAGTGATAGTGTAGCCGGATTTTTATCCTTTATTAATATTGAAATATCATCAGCAAATGAAACCATGAAAGAGTCGTGTGAATTAAATACATCATTGGTATACAATGTAAATAATAATGGGCCAAGAATAGATCCTTGTGAAACACCGCAAGCTGTGGTTCAGAGCATGTTTCACCTATTTTCACATACTGAAATCTTCCACTAAGATATGTTTTAAACCATTGTAGTGTGTTTCCCTTTATTCCCATCTTATTCATTTTGTTATGTAGTATATCATGATCTATTGTATCAAAAGCTTTTGTAAGATCCAATAAAAAAGTGCAGTTGAATTTTTATTTTCTATATTTTCATATATTTTTTACGTCAAACAAACAAGGGCTTCAGTTGTTGATCTATATATATATATAATATATATATAATATATATATATATATATATATATATATATATATACTCTATATATATAACTCTATAATATATATATATATATGAAAATTCATATTTTAAAACGAATTATTTTTTTTGACTCAGAGAAGTAACAGTTGCCACTGATCGCTATATTAAAAAAGGGAATCAAGTCGAAATTTAAGTCGGCGGCTTAACAGGGAGCCTTCGAATGAAATCATATATATATATATATATATATATATATATATATATATATATATATATATATATATATATACTATATATAGTATATATATATATATATATATATATATATATATATATATTCACTAAGGCAAGTAGGCGTTGCCTACTCTCCCTACCCCACACAGCCGCCACTGATATATATATATATATATATATATATATATATATATATATATATATATATATATATATATATATATATATATATATATATATATATATATATATATATATATATATATATATTTGAGTTCATTTACAGTTCCCACCACGGCCCACAGAAAAACAGCCACACTGGGTTGAATAATCAGCACCATAGGTGGTTCCTGGCTCATACATATTTTAAATGTCAGAGAAAAATTGGATGGCGAAATGAATATTCAGTCGAAAAGAAATAAAAATATCAACAGAAAGATGTTCTTACTTTATAGATAGTAATAATATTAGATAACAAATCATATGTTGTAGAGCATATTCAGTTCTTGAAGATAAGAGAAAATAAAGATGCTGTTAAAGTGGGAGCATTCAGATATGGGATAATCTTTTAGAAGGTATTATTATGGACCATAAAGTAGGAAAATGACGACAGAAAATTGGATTCAGTTGGGGACAATCAATGAAGATATGATGAATAGATTGCAGGGTATGGCGACGGCAAAATTAACAGATGGGAGGAGGGTCTCGTGACATATAGTGGATGTGTGATATTGGTGTTTCCATACGGAGGCGTGCAAGTATCACCTCTTGCAAGCAATTTTGTCGGTGAGAGGAAGACCACTCACCAATGATCGTCTTTTATATTTCTAAGTTTAGCCCCTCGCTGATCACTCATCCAGCACTCTTGCCAATAAGACCGGAAGCCTTGTCGGAGAGCAGCATAATAATCAGTTGATTGGAGGCTACCTTGTCGAATGGCATCCGGAGGTACCTAGAACAGCTCCGATAAGAAGAGGCGGCTATTTTGGTCTCTCTGTCAGCGATTTCGTAGCCAGTTACCCTTACGTGAGAGGAGGTCCAACATAGTATGATTTGCTTCCTACGCGAGTGGAGCAGCCAAAAAAATTTTGTGAATGGCCGATACCACTGTATTTTTAGCGGGCTGCGGAGCCGGCAAATTTTTTTCTGACTCCGACTCCGGCTCCGGCTGTAGCATTTTAAAATTAGCCAACTCCGACTCCAACCCCGACTCCGGCTCCGGCATTTTAAAATTACCAGGTTCTAACTCCGGCTCCGGCTCCGGCTCCTAGTTATGATTCCTTCTCCATTTACACTTATGAAATCATTAATTCTGTGTTACAAAATTTTTATGGTATGATGAAATTGAATGTTTGTTAATGACATCCAAGATAAACAGGCCAACAAAGGGGTACAATGATACAGCCCGAGAAAGCAGCCAAATGAAGCAGTACAAGGAATTAGTCAAGGAAAACGAATCATGGAATCTGTTCTTGGAAGCAACAAAAAACTATCCAAAGAAGCATCACAACGACGAATGAAAAACAAGGAGTTGAAAGAAGCAAATCGAAGAGACAGATCAAAAAAGTAGTTTAAGGAAGCAGCACAAAGCAACAGTTTAAAATAACAACCCAAGGAAGCTGTCAAAAGTAACAGCTCAACTAAGTAGCACAAGGAAAAATCTCAAGAAAACAGTTAAAACTACATCTTCGAATGAAGAAACAAGGAAGTATCCTAAAGAAGCAACCAAGTAAACTACCCAGACAAGCAGCCATATGAAGTATTCCAATTAAACAGGACAATCAAACAGCCCAATCAAATAGCGAAAACGAAGCAGCACAATGATCAAGGAAATATCTCAATGAAACGACTCAAGGAAGCAGAACAAGGAAGCATTATGAGGAAACATCCTAGGAAGCACTCCAAAGAAATATTCCAAATAAGAAATTTTAAATGTTATGTGAAAATAAAATTGCAAATCACTGTTAAAATTTTAACTGTCTTTTTATTAAATATAAAATTCATATTAATTAAGAGTCTCTTAAATTCTGATTTAATTAGATGTAAGATTACCTCTAAAGCACCAACCATATAACATTCAAAATCCAAAGGTCTCGTTCTAATTGTTTAGTTTGACTTCCTTTCAAAATATTTTGGGAGGTTAAAAATAAAACACATTTAAGATTTATTATTATTATTATTATTATATATATATATATATATATATATATATATATATATATATATATATATATATATATATATATATATATATATATATATATATATATATATATATATATATATATATATATATATATATATATATATATATATAAAAGGTCTTAAACAAAGAACATTTAATGGGAAGGTAAAGAAATACCGCCTTCTCCGGGATTGAACCACCGCGTGTTGAAAATGAGGACAATATACCCGATGCTTTACTACTGAGCTATCCCCCAACCCATTATATGTTCTTTGTTTAAGACCTCATATAAATAAATTGCGATTATACAATATTTAACATCTACAAATTATTAAGAACGAGGGTTAGGACAGGCTGGACACCTGGTGATGTCGCCTTGAAGGGGGCTCGGTTGCTTTAAAACTGTTCTTGAACCCAACTTTTTTGGGTTGGGGGATAGCTCAGTGGTAAAGCATCGGGTATATTGTCCTCATTCGCAACACGGTGGTTCAATCCCGGAGAAGGCAGTAATTCTTTACCTTCCCATTATATGTTCTTTGTTTAAGACCTTATATAAATAAATTGCGATT
>JABUQX010141133.1:12500-24652 GCA_015478945.1 Trachelipus rathkii
GGACCCTCACTATGGCATCTCTTCAATGTGGGGTTCATTCCTTGGCCCAGGTGGGCCACAACCATAGCCCCCCAGAAAACATCGCCATTCACTAATATTGTGGACCTTTCTTCTCGCCTCTGCCAAACTCACATTTCTCTCTTCCAGGCTTTCGTTTACTGACTCAATCCACTTTTTCTCCTTTCTCCCAGCCAGTCGATTCCCAGCACACTCACCGCTATACATCCACTTAACCAACCGACCATCATCCATTCTCCCACATGACAAAACCATCTCATCGTTCTTTCATATATTCTCTCATTTACCTCTTTCTTCACACTACACAACTCTCTAATACGTTCATTCCTCATTTTATCAATTCTTCTTTAGATCTATACCTCTTATTCCCTCTCACTACTATACATTAACACAGGTAACAACATACCCTCATGTAAGGCCCTAGAGCACTCAAGACTTAGTCCCTTTACATCCACTAGCGACTTAATTGCACCAGCCACCATCCTACCATTCACAACTTTCCTACTTCATCATCCGTTCCCTTATCATTCAACATATATTCTAAATATTTAAACTCAGACACTTGTTCCAGCTGCTCACCATCTAACATAACTTCAGACCGAGGTCTGTCCTCACTCACAACCATAACCTTACTCTTAGCTACGTTTACTTTCAAACCCCTGCTTTTACACACCCTGCTAAATCTCTCTACCAATCCTTTCAAACTCTTCAGATTCCCCACACAAAACCAAATCATCCTCATATAATAGGTAGTCACCAAGAAGACATAGCACATCCCTGCCTCACTCCGCTATTAATATTAAACCAATCACTTTCGACACACGCTTCACTATCGTCATACATACTTTTGATTCCATTCAGAGGCCTACCATATCACTAACCTATAGGGGCCTATATATCACTAACACTTACCATAGAGCTTTCCTATTAATCCTATCATACGCCTGTTACAAATCCATGAAACCTAAATACAATTTATTCTTCTCCTCCCTCATTTTCCAATCATTTGATTCAATGTAAAGATTTTATCCACATATCCTCTACCACTTCTAAACTCACCTTGTTCTTCACCAATCAGTCATTCAGTCAATCGATGCACTCTTTCGACCAAAATACCAGCATATATCTTCCCTACAACACTCAACAAACCAATTTTTCTATAATTCTAACAATTACCCCTATCCCCCTTACTATTAAATAAGGGTACTATTATTGCTCTCCTCCAATTCCTCGGAACTATACCTTCCATAAACGCTTTGTTACACAACTTACAAATCCAATCAATCACCATCTCCCCTCCGTTCTTGATCATTTCACCAGTAATTTCATATATATCTTATATCTATTTATATATATATATATATATATATATATATATATATATATATATATATATATATATATATATATATATATATATATATATATATATATATATATATATATATATATATGGGAAAATGTCCTAATTTACCCAGTGGCACTTCTTTCTATTTAAAAACATTCAACAATATTTTTTTATTGTACACGTGTTTTAAAGTAGTTGTAAATAGTTTTTAAGTTATGCGCAATCATGGTTCAGTTGTCAAGTTCAATGGGTATTGACAATTTAAAGAGCCTTTAAGTACAAAATATATATATATATATATATATATATATATATATATATATATATATATATATATATATATATATATATATATATATATATATATATATATATATATATATATATATATTCTGGTGTCGTTGGGTCAAGACGTGTTTACAACTAGAAGGAACAGAAAGAAAAGAGCAGGGAAAACATCTAGAAAGAGAAGAATCTAAAGAGACGTCAAATACTCTCTCTAAAAAAGATTGGAATAAAGAATGAAAGGAATTCTTGAATATAGAAATGATCGACTTCCAAGACAGAAGAGCCTTTACTTGAAAAAATAATCGAATTCACAAAAATATCTAGGTTGCCAGATTTGTCGCTAAATCTGGCACCCTGAGTATTATGTACTCTACTACTACAAAGGAGTCTTTGAAAAATATTCGAAGTAAAATATTTTCGCAATATTAATTTGAAAATTTTTAGAAATTAAGAATAATTAATATTAATCAACGTCAAATTTTAAAAACTGTGAAGTAACAAATGTTTATTGTTACGTGTTCTTTTGAAAAAATATAATTATGACCAATGACAAAATAGGATTCTTTTGCTTGAATATTGATATATCATAGAAGTTTGTACAACCCTGACACCAGAATCAGCTAGTCTCTCAAATGGACTCTCGATTAAAAAGGCTTGGGGCTCGGAACATCCTACAGTTTTTCGTCTTCACTTGCACAACGGTGGATTAGCGTATCAAAATACTTGCAGCTGACGCCACCCCCCAACATATGTGTTCTATACAATCTAGTAATAATAATGGTAATTAGTGCTAAGTGATAGTGATAATAGTGATAGTTATTATTTAGTGTAATTAATGTTATTGATAATAGTACTAGTGATGCAAATATTATAAATTATTGTTATTAATATTATTGATATTAATATTATTGATAATAGTGCTAGTGTTAGTGATGAAAATATTATAAATTATTTGTATTAATATTGTTGATATTAATATTATTGATAATAGTGCTAGTGATGTAAGTTATTGTTAATGATGGTAGTGTTATATATATTTGTATATGTATATATGTGTGTATTTTGTATGCATATGTGCATATTTTTTTCTTTTTTAGATATTTTATATTTATTCATATAAAATCGCCCGGCAGCTCAGCAGAGCACCGCTATATTGTGCAAGCCGAGTCCCAGGCTCGCGTAACTGGTCGGTGAAGAATGTATTACTCTCTCCTTTGCTTGCTCCGTCCTGTCGGATTGTTAACTGAGCACCCCCTCCTTGATTAGGCTCTGTCTCTTGTGGTAGTGTTTATCTCTGTAATATATATATATATATATATATATATATATATATATATATATATATATATATATATATATATATATATATATATATATATATATATATATATATATATATATATATATATATATTAGGGTTATGACTAAAAAAAAATGTTCCGAATTTTAAATGCCCTGTTATGCTATGCTATGTTTTTATAAACTAATGAAAAAAATCATAATCTTTGTTTTTTTCAATTGGAAATATGTCCCCCACCGATAGGGGGAAAGGATTTTTGTTTTGCTGGTAAGATCTTCTATGAGCATGCAGATATACCACGCTGTCCTTAAGCTAACAATTATTTCTTATTAACGGTTAAGTAAGTTTCATTCCATATTGAGAATGAAAAGGACTACGAAAGGATGACGCTTTGTGGTCCTACCGGCAATCGGTTAAAGAATCTGTTAAATCAGGAATAAGCTTATCGAACTGTCAGGGTGTTTTTTACTTTTGAGTGACAAACTTGTGCTAATTAGATTGGCTATATATATATATATATATATATATATATATTAGTTGTATATATATATATATATATATATATATATATATATATATATATATATATATATATATATATATATATATATATATATATAAAAGGTGAAACTAAAGAAGTTACCCGCATGATATCTCGAAAACTAAGATAGGTACAAGAAAACTGATAACATATATGAATCAGCGTATGAAATTTGTATGGAAATGAAAAAAATTTATATATATATATATTTTTTAAATCTCCAGTCCATGATAGGTACAAAGAAAACTAATATCGTTAGAACCAGCGTATCAAATATGTATGTAAAAAAGATTTTTATTTTTTAACTAAAAGAATACCCTAGGTAAACCGCAAAGATGAAAAGAGTCGGGCTCCCGGCTCCTGGGGACGTGACGGGGGGGGACTAATCCCCCCTCCAGGGATGGTCTCCGGAACCCCGCTCTTTGGTGTTTGGGTGTCGCGGGGGTTCCTCCGCTCCTCCTACGGGGGTATGGAAAACGTCCCCCTCTGTCCCACCGTCGGCCCGAAGCCCCCTAAAAAAATTATACGCTGATTATCCCATATATGTTATTAGTTTTCTTCAACCTATCGTAGTTTTTAAGATATAAAAAAAAAAAAAAAAAAAAATCTTTTTCATTTTTTTTTTTAAATTATACGTTGATTCCATATATATATGTTATCAGTTTTCTTGTGTCTATCTAAGTTTTCGAGATATCATGCGGGATCTTTAGTTTGGCCATATATATATATATATATATATATATATATATATATATATATATATATATATATATATATATATATATATATATATATATATATATATATATATATATATATGCTATATATATATATATAAAAATGGTAATTTATATAAATTACTAAAATCATCTTACCTGAATTGTTAACTTTAATCGCCGGGCATGAGAGTGAGCAAAGCCCAATATTTCGATGTACGTAGAGGAGGGCAAGTCCAGTAAGTCTTTCATCACCAATAGTATTTCTCAAGTAGGTTTTGAGAAGACTTAATGTTGAAAATCTTCTTTCTACTGAAGCAGTAGATTGCTAGTATTTGCAACAAGATGTACATATTTGGAAGTTGTGACAGCGAACAAGAAACTAGATGCCATTTCAACTTCTATAAATTCCATTCTGCTTTTACTAAATCTGCAATTGGGCTTTCGAGATCTTCCTTGTAAAATGTTACACAAACTTGTATCTTGTCATATGTCGCATTACACCTGTTCGGAATAACAAATTGCAAGGAAGAAATAATTTCTTTATGATTTAAATACCTCTCTCCTAATGCTGATATTAAATCATCCAAAAATGGTATAAAAATGGATGTGCCATAATAAGTGTGTGGGTCGGAAGTATGAATGTTGGGTCTGTATTTTTGAAATTTGTTAATTCTTGGTACAGCAATTTCAATACCCAGCTCAGATTCAGATGCGCTTACACATTCTTCAAAATTCTGCTGATATTCTGTTTCCAGATGGCTTCAAGTTTAATTTTAACTAGATTCACTTTATTATATGCACTCACCAAATCAATAACGTGTGACTGCAACCGCTTTGACAGATTGTATGTTAAACTTAATAGTCAGTTTAAAACAAAAAAGGAAACCAGAAAAGATGCACCATAAACATTGTTTAAAATTAAGGTAGCTTTATTTTACTGATCTCCAATTTCACATTTTATTTGTTCTAAAGCTGCTATTATCGGGTTTATCATATCTTTAAATAATAAAACCGATTCATGCGAGATTTGTTACTAAAAATTTTTATTGTCTAAAAAATTTCGGGTGGGGCATGGCCCCCTGCCCCCCCTAGATACGCACTGTATATATATATATATATATATATATATATATATATAATATATATATATATATATATATATATATATATATATATATATATATATATATATATATATATATATATATATATATATATATATATATACAACTCGTCAAAATTAACGCACCACAAGGTTAGTTGTTGACTTCGAGGCGTGCACACCCCTCTTGAATAGGGCTCTGCCCGTGAGTGGTAGTGAAAACTAATATATATATATATATATATATATATATATATATATATATATATATATATATATATATATATATATATATATATATATATATCTAGTAGATAAAGAATATTGCATAAACGCAATTTATTATTTAGATCTTAAACAGCATCATCATTGTTTTCCTGGATTAGTTGAGCAGCCAGAAATGAGGATATGCTCGATGCTTTATGACTGAGATATCCCTCAACCCAAAAAACTGTTCTTGAACTCAACTTTTTTGGGTTGAGGGATAGCTCAGTAATAAAGCATCGAGCATATTGTCCTCATTTCGCAACATGCGGTGGTTCAATCCCGGAGAAGGCAGTAATTTCTTTACCTTCCACTTTGTTTATTTGTTTGATATATATATATATATATATATAATATATATATATATATATATATATATATATATATATATATATATATATATATATATATATATATATATATATATGTGTGTGTGTGGGGGATCTGA
Organism: Trachelipus rathkii; assembly: GCA_015478945.1. Classification (NCBI taxonomy): domain Eukaryota; kingdom Metazoa; phylum Arthropoda; class Malacostraca; order Isopoda; family Trachelipodidae; genus Trachelipus; species Trachelipus rathkii. Next base: position 18,529 of record JABUQX010141133.1, read on the forward strand.
AATGACTAAGATTAGTTAGAAATGGTTTCCATGTGTTATGTATTGTGCTTTGTTGTATATTCTTTCCTTGTAATTATTTTGCCGTCGCAAATTTGATTAATAACAACAATAATGATAAAAGTGAAAACATTAATCTTACATCCATGAAATACTTTAAATCTTTTGATATGTCAAAAAGAATGCCTAAAAGTGGGCTTCAAATCTATCATTATCCATTAATACAAGGTGATGATACCTTACTCATGTTGAATGTTTGACAACCCACACAAGGCTACCTCAAAAGCGACATATTTTTGATAGATTTTTTGTTATTGGAAAAACACAAAGATAGAAAATTAGAATTAAACTGACTGCCAACGAATTAATTCAATTGTTATCGAAATTTAGGTATCCCACTCTCAGTCAGTAAGTTAGAAATCTTTGCCTTATTAAACTTATAGGTCTGCATGAAAAAAAAACAACGTAGACCAAAAAAAATCTTCTAGAATGATTTAGATAGCATATTTGGCATAACTAAAGTTGATGGTATATATATATATATATATATATATATATATATATATATATATATATATATATATATATATATATATATATATATATATATATATATATATATATATATATATATATATATATATATATATATTATACAGGGTTCACACTTTCTGGAAAGTCAGGAAAAAAATCAGTCAGGGAAACGTTTTAAGATATGCTGAAAGTCAGGGAAATTTCAAAAAAGTCAGGGAAATTTTAAAATTTCAAAACATATGAAGAATGATCCATGGACCAAGTTGCATATTTTTTATATATTTTTTTCCTTACTGTATAATTGTGGAATAAGAGATGTATTTGATAAGTGAATGAAAAGGATGGGCGAGGGAATGACATTCCATAAATCTACTCTATCCTGTTTCTTTCTATTTTTAGTTCACTATTACCTATTATTCTTCCTATTCTGTTCGTAGAGGTTGTTCCAAGTTCATCCTTTCGATTGAAGGTGATTGGGTATATGGATGTGTTTTTGTTTTTTTTTTTTTTTTTTTTTTTTTTTTTTTTTTTTTTTTTTTTTTTTTTTTTTTTTTTTTTTTTTTTTTTTTTTTTTTTTTTTTTTTTTTTGAGGTTTGACGAAGTGATTTTGGATTATTTATTTATAAAATGACTTCAAACAAAAAAACTAACTTTAACGACCAGGTTGGACGTCAAACTGAACCCACAGTTTATCAGGTGGTTGGGTAAGGACCTGATAGTTCCAAGGCATACTGTAAAGTATGTAAAAAGAACTTTGATCTATCTAACATGGGACGCCAAGCCGAAGTTTCACATTCAAGAGGGGAAACTAATTTGAATTTAATCAAAACTCAGCAGGATCAACCATCACTGAAAATTATGCCATTCCATCAACTTCTAATCATACTCAACCGATTGTAAATGACCCTGAGTGTTCTATTAATATCCAACAAAAACCAGTTTATCAATCAGTTTCATCTTTTTGCATTAAAGATAATGTTACAAGATCTGAAATACTATGGGCGTTAAAGGTGGTGGATGATAAAATGTCTTTAAACTCGTGTGCAGATATAGGGGAAACATTTAAATTAATGTTTCCAGATAGTGCTGTAGCTTCAAATTTTAAAATGGGGCCGATGAAATGTAAATATGTGATTAACCATGGACTTGCTCCCTATTTTTCTAGAAAGTAAAAGCACAATACACTCTACTTTGCAGTGAAGCTCATTCTACCCTTGAATTAAAATTCAAAATATTTTTTGATTGATGGTCTTTCTAAGAGACTTGATTTTTTTTTTTCTATAGTACCTGGGAATCAATGTTATGTGGAATTGTGGCAAATTATTAAATTAGGACTGATATTTTCGCATGAAAATAAATTAAGCAATTTTAGTGGAGAATCTGAAAGAACATAGTCTGATTTCTCAAAGAACAGTGCACAATGCTATAAGATCTCATGAAAGTATTCATAAAGTTCCTATCACTCAAAAATGTTGACAAATGTAAGAGCTGCCCATAGGAAAAAGGTTGAAAAAGAAAATTATCCATACAGATCTATAAACTTGAAGAGCAGAGAAAGATGTTAAAACTGAAAGCTTTGACAGAAGAAGACGCTATAAAATCAAAAATTCAGATGTTTGAGAAGAAAAAGTTAACCTAAATTTCCAGAACTTTGTGATCACAGTGGACGTTATTCTACCTAGGGCTAGGCTAATAATGTAAGCTTTTAATTTATTTTCTTTTGTGTAAATAAAACTGTTGTTTTTGGAAAAATAAAAAGGAGTAAGCTGACTTGGCTATTGGAAGAGAAGGATTACTAAAAACATTTTTTTTTGAAATCATCCATGATGATGAACAGTTTCCTCATGTAAATTTTCAACAATTTAATGTATGAACTGAGTAAATAGGCTGCAATAATGATTAATAGATATTTTATACGCCAAAAATAACGAACACGCTAGTTAGGGAAAATTTGCGAATTTGGTCAGGGATATTCAAATTCAAAATTTCAGTGTGAAACCCTGATATATATATATTATATATATATATATATATATATATAACAATATATATATATATATATATATATATATAAAAAGTATATATATATATATATATATATATATATATTATATATATATATATATATATATATATATATATATATATATATATATATATATATATATATATATATAAGTTTTTATTGTTATATATATATATATATATATATATATATATATATATATATATATATATATATATTACATAGCTAACATGTATAGAAAGAGAGTATAAATATATATATATATATATATATATATATATATATATATATATATATATATATATATATGAAAGTATATTGGTGCTATATATATATATATATAATATATATATATATATATATTATTCCATAGCTACGTTTTTGAATCCTAGATTGAAAGCAAAGAAGATAATTTACTTCTCAAGTTTCTTTACGGAAAGTGTTAAAGTGAGAAAATTGAGAAGTGAGAAATGAGTCTGAAATATTTCATGGAAAACAAAGAGCAACACACGTTGTTTCAATACCATGCACAATCACCACTGTCACCGACGTCATGAATACAATTATATGTTCAAGCATTGGCGATGAAGATTATCACCTGTCTAAGCAAAAAATAAAATCGTCGGTCGGTATGTCGGAGAAATGCATTTCTCCTAACAAAGACCCTCTTATTTAGAGAAGAATCCATGAGGAGAAGCATCTTGATCTTTTGCATTTAGCAATGACTTGCCTTACCTGTCCGTCATGAAGTCTGAAAATGCTTTAGATTCGCAACCATGAAAAAAAATAATTGCAAACATTCGCATTCGAGAATATTTATAATATATATCTGGTCCATCTAATATATATAGAGAGTTAGAAGAGAGCAGAGCAGGGTATATGGCAGGAAGAGTATGGTATATATATATATATATATATATATATATATATATATATATATATATATATATATAGTCTTTGTATTTTTTTTTCCTCCGTCAGTTTTGATTTTGTTTTGTTTTTTTGACATATTGCTAGTATATGATACTAACAATGAATTTCAGAGGTGACGAACATGATTCAAAAGTTCGAAATATTTTAAATAATTTTTTAAAAATCACATTTATATAAAAAAAAAATTCAAAAATGAAATATCTCGAAAGGTACGACACTTACAGAAAAAACAATAACATATTTGGAATCAGCATATAAAGCTTATTACAAATAAAAAAAATCATAAAAGAAAAATTTTGAAACGCATGACACTGACAAAAGAAATTACATATCTGAATCAGCGTATAAAGCTTAACAAAAATGTAAAAAAAAAACATTAGGGCGCTCGAGCCGACGGGGGACAGAGGGGGGGACGTCTGTGAGGTTTACCCTTTGGTATTCCTTTAGTTAAAAAAAATAAAAATTAAAACTGACAGAGTCGTAAAACGTAACAGGTCCTATATATTTTTGAATCGTGTCCGTCACCACTTAAATTGATTGTTAGGATATACTAAATCTTTTGCTAAAAAAATAAAAAAAAAAATATCACAACTGACGGAGTCGTAAACATAAAGCATCTTTATATATATATATATATATATATATATATATATATATATATATATATATATATATATATATATATATATATATATATATATATATATATATATATATATATATATATATATATATATATATATATATATATATATATATATATATACACGACTGAATCATCCCTATGCTTGAAACACCCTGTCCACCCGGTTCCTGCTCTTGCTGCTGCCAAAGCATTTTTTTTTATCCTTTCTTATTTTCTGCTCAATTAAGAACCAGTCGAAGAATTCCGTTTTTTTTATGCGTGGATCTTGTTCTTCAAAAGAATTATTAAGGTGCTCGCCTACGTTTAAAGTAGAATTCGTACCCACATCTGCACATTTTTCTTGCTATAGTTACCTGTATCCGGCATTTTGGGCATATTTTAAATCCTTTTGGTATCATTTCTTAAAATTGTCAATTATTATGAATGTTTTAGTTATAGATATTTGATGTCGTCTTGAAAGTACCTTGAAATAATATATAAATTATAAAATAAACATATATATATAGAGATATAGAGAAAGAGAGTATATATATATATATATATATAGAAAGATAATATATGAGTATATAGAGAGAGATAGAGAGAGATATATATATATATATATATATATATATATATATATATCAGTGGCGTAGTTAAGGGATAGGCTGCCTATCTTATTTTTAAGAACAAATTAATAATTAAGAAAAACAAATAAAAAAATATAAAAAATGTTAATATAATAAGAAACCATAAGAAAATTAATCTACAAAATCTTAAAGAAATATAAAACCAAAAATGAGGTATTTATGCTTTGCCTCTCTATCCACTGCTTAACTTTCCTACGCACATCGGCGTAGGTGAAATTAAAATACATCCTATGCTTTCAATACTAAAGGGAGGCTCGCTGCCTCTCGCTCGTCGTACTCTCCGATGTTGCCATAAATAGTATTTTTTTTAAATTTTCTTTGGAAACCATGTTTCGCTTGCAATTTTAATTATTAATTATTTAATTATTTTTGAGTTATTAATATTAGATGGAAATGGAAGTTAGTGTTGATTATTTCCTAAAAACAAACTTTAGAAATACAATATTGATCAGGCTTTAAGTGAATCTCATAAAACGCTTATTAAAAAACATAACGAAGAAGTTGACGAAAATCGCCAGATTATGAGAAGGTTAATAGACTGTGTAATTTTTCTTGGTAAACAAGAATATATATATATATATATATATATATATATATATATATATATATATATATATATATATATATATATATATATATATATATATATATATATATATATATATATATATATATATTATATATATATATATATATATATATATATATATATATATATATATATATATATATATATATATATATATATATATATATATATATATATATATATATATATATATATATATATATATTTTTTAGGATTATTTTGGGTGTCGCGGGGTTCCTCCGCCCCTCCCCTACGGGGTGTGGAAACGTCCCCCTGTGTTCCCGTCGGCTCGAACCCCCATACATTGCCGTGTAATACCTTTACAAAAAAATATATTTATATACTATGTCCCCTGTTTCAAAAAAAAAAAAAATAGCCAATATTTATTTTTATTTATTTTTTATTTTATTTTTTTGCATTTTCCTATGTAAAATTTTACAAGGATTCCAAAATGTATTCTTTCGCTGTAGCTATTGTAGTTTTGGAGTTTTTTTTTTTTTTTTTTTTTACAGTTTCCGAAATAAAATTTTGCCAGGATTCCAAAAATGTATTGTATTCCTTTTCCTGTAGCTATTGTAGTTTTTGAGATATAGATCTCGATGATAGTTGTAGTTTTAAACCAAATATCACCTATATATATATATATATATATATATATATATATATATATATATATATATATATATATATATTGAAGTGGTAGACTGGTCTGAAAAAGGAAGATTATTAGGTAAGAAAGTGAAAAACCAACTCACCAAAATCTGCTCTTT
>JABUQX010141134.1:7500-12500 GCA_015478945.1 Trachelipus rathkii
TCTGAAAGAGGGTAGTTTCAGCATTGCAAAGGCACTGTATTTGATTTTTAAGCGATCTATAACATTTGGTGAGGTACCAGATGACTGGAAAACAGCATATGTTGTGCCTATTTATAAGTAAGGAAGATTTGGGAAATTATAGGCCAGTTAGCTTAACATCTCTGGTTGTAAAGGTTCTGGAAAAGTTACTGAAAGGTCATATAGAGAAATATTTAGAAGATAACAAGGTATTGTATGACTCCCAGCACGGTTTCAGAAAAGGTAGGTCATGTCAGACAAACCTTTTAGAATTTATGGAATACATTACTGACTGCATTGACCGAGGAGATCCAGTTGATATTGTATATTTAGACTTTAGTAAAGCTTTTGATAAGGTTCCCAACATAAGGCTGATGAAAAAGTTATTGCAATGTGGTATAGGTGGAGTGGTACATGGTTGGATTAAAGAGTGGTTGTGGAATAGAAAACAGTGTGTACAACTAAATGGGAATAAATCATCATGGGAAATAGTGAAGAGTGGTGTCCCACAGGGTTCAGTGCTGGGGCCACTATTGTTCCTCATATATATATAAATGATTTAGACCAGGGACTTAAATGCAAGGTTTCTAAGTTTGCAGATGATACCAAAGTGGCCACCTCAGTTAGAAATAGTGAAGGATGTATAAAGATTCAAAATGATCTTGATAAACCGAATGAATTTTAATAGTAAAAAGTGTAAGGTTCTTCACCTAGGTTACTCAAATAAAAGTTTTAACTACGATATGAATGGTGATTGGCTTGAGTCTGTGGACCAAGAAAAAGATTTAGGTGATTATAAGCAGTAATTTGAAAGTAGCTAATCAGTGTTTGGAAGCTAGAAATAAAGCTAATAAGATGTTGGGCATAATAAATCGCAATGTTGTTTACAAGAGCAAGGAAGTTATAAGTAAACTGTATAATAGCTATGTTAGGTCAGTAATAGAGTATTGTGCACAAGTTTGGGCCCCTTATTTAAAGAAAGACTTAGATATGCTAGAGAGAGTGCAACGTAAAGCAACAAGGATGATTTCTGGGTTTGAGGGTAAGAGCTATGAGGAGAGGCTGAAGGAGTTAGGAATGTTTTCTGTAGAAAGGCGATTTCTTAGAGGGGACATGATACAAGTCTACAAAATATTTACATCTATTGATAATACAGAGACCAATAAATTTTTCATAGTAGAACATGGACAGGTGACCAGGGGGCATAGTAAGAAAATTAAGAAGAAAGCATGCCATCTTGATATAAGAAAGCATGCATTCAGTAATAGGGTTGTTAAATTTTGGAATAGTCTGCCAGAGGAGGTTGTTGAGTGTGACTCGATTGCAACATTTAAGAAAGGGTTAGATTCGTTTATGGATGGGTTGGGTATCATATAATATATTGACGAAGCCAAATTGGCGGGTTTTTAGTTATAGTAATTATTAATGTTAGATGGCATGTGTGACCATAACTTAGTTATTAATGCATGTGGATGGTTTGGGTATTATATATATATATATATATATATATATATATATATATATATATATATATATATATATATATATATATATATATATATATATATATATATATCATTAGTTTTGACTAAGCCAAATTGGTGGATTTGTAGTTACAACAATTTGACAAGCCCTAGGGTGCTTTGTGGATTTGCATGAGCATGTTTGGGTAGTGGGTTGACTGGGACAGTCTCGATAGGCCCATGTGGCTTTTTACTGTCTCTATATTCTTAATGTCTTAATGTCTTAATATATATATATATATATATATATATATATATATATATATATATATATATATATATATATATATATATATATATATATATATATATATATATATAAATATATATATATATATATATATATATATATATATATATATATATATATATATATATATATATATATATATATATGAGGATGTATATATATATATAAATAAAAATATATATATATATATATATATATATATATATATATATATATATATATATATATATATATATATATATATATATATATATATATATATATATATATATATATATATATATATATATATATATATATATATATATATATATATATATATATAATATATAGTGTATTTCTATTATATATATATATATATATATATATATATATATATATATATATATATATATATATATAAATTTTGTTTTATTAATATATTTATATATATATATACAGGTTTTACTTTCTTTTCATCAAGTCTGCTCTTTTAATGATCGTACTAACTTTTAAATGAATTTTTAAAATCAACGGCAGCTATTTAAAGTTTCACTAATTAAAAAGAGAATTCATAAACAAATCTTTTTGACCTAATTTTCTTCTGCTAATTGCAACGGAGAAACAATGATGCGATTTAAAACATACGACGTGAACATAATGCTTTATTGACGCTTGTTTCTTGCTGTATATTTTGCTGAAGGAAGATTTTGCTGCCATTGTTACGTAAGAGTCTCTAAACAAAGATAGGAAAAGAGGCGCAAGTTAATCTTTTGGAAAGAAAAAACTCTGAGGTTCACTTTCAAATTGGGAATTATTTTTATTTTCTTTACCAATGGCAGTAAAAATATTGCGCTCTATATAGTATTAGGTTTGTTCCCTTGTAAAATCGTTTATGTTTAAAAGGATATTCTCTTTTTACAAAATGATGCACTTTTACACATACACATACACAAATATATATATATAGTTATTATTATTATATATATATATATATATAAAGAGTTAAAGATATATATATATATATATATATATATATATATATATATATATATATATATATATATATATATATATATATATGTATATATATATATATATATATAAAGTTATGGTGTATATATATATATATATATATATATATATATATATATATATATATATATATATATATATATATATATATATATATATATATATATATATATATATATATATATATATATATATCTTACTTCTCACGAGACTGTTATATCTTCTCATCCAAATACTGAGGTCCTCTATTTAGAGGATTTCAATGTACACAACACTGAATGGTTGGGGTCCTCTCATACTGATTTAGGTGGGGAGGAGGCCGAATCATTTAGCATTCTCAACGATCTGGAGCAACTAATTAAAGAACCCACACACATTCCGGATCGTTCCAACCAATTCTTGAACACACTTGACCTATGTTTCACCACTAGTCCTTCTCTCTATAAATACACCACCTTCGCTCCTATTGGTAAATCTGACCATAACCTTATATCTCTTAATTTTAATACTTTCTCTCCAACAGCTCCATCCTGCCCTACGCGTTTTTTCTGGCACTTTGATTGGGCCGATTGGGGGGCCTTGCGTTGCTTCTACGCTAACTATAAGGTGGGAGCTGTAATCGTTGATGGGATGAGCAGGTTCATTCCTTCTTCGACTAAATCTTTCTCTCCTCATAATTCATGGTTCGATCGTGCTTGTTCTCTTTCCATTCAGGCTAGAGACAATGCGTATCGGGAGTGGAAAAATTTTCATTCAGCTATAAATCGTTTCAGGGATACTCTTCGACGAGCAAAGCGGGCTTTCATCAAACGAAAGTGCGCTAACCTCCTTGGTTCTACTGACAAATCTTTCTGGTCTCTTGCCAAAAACATCTCTAACAACTTCTGTAAATCTGCCTTTCCTCCTCTTATTCGATCTGATGGTTCTGTTGCTAATTCTCCAACTGAAAAGGCCAATCTCTTCGGCCTCCTATTTTCCTCTAACTCAACCCTTGACGATTCTGGCATTCCTCCTCCTCCTCCTTCTCCTCTCAGGTGTCCTATGCCTTTGCCTGTGATTACATTTGATCGGGTGCATGGGCTCTTGAAATCTATGAACGTTAGGAAGGCAGGTGGCCCGGACGGCATTCCTCCCCGAGTTTTGAGGGAGTGTGCTTCCGTGCTGGCCCCGCTCCTCGTTCAACTATATTCTCCATGTCCAACACAACACTTTCCTCATGTTAAAAAGCACTGACATGTCCAACCTATTCCGAAAAAAGGAAGCCGCTCTGATCCTTCTAACTATCGCTCTATATAGCTCTCACTTGTATTCTATCTAAGATCTTTGAAACCCTTTCCTCAACTCTCATTTCTTAGATCATCTGGAACTCATTCACTTCTTTCTGATCGCCAGTATGGCTTTCGGCGCTCGAGGTCTACTGGTGATATACTTTCCTATCTTACTGATTTATGGTTTTCCGCTCTTAGGAACTACGGGGAGACTTGCGTGGTGGCGCTTGACATATCCAAAGCATTTGACAGGGTATGGCATGCATCACTGCTAAGCTCACCTCCTTTGGGTTTATTCCTTCTCTTTGCTTACTTATCTCTAGTTTTCTTCCAAATCGTTCCATATCTGGTGGTGTTGGCTTATTCTTCTTCTTTTTCTGTCAATAGTGCTGTTCCTCAGGGTTCTGTCTTATATCCTGCTATATTCCTACTTTCATTAATGATCTTCTCTCTCTTACCTGCACATCTAACTCTATTCACTCATATGCCGGGATGACTCCGACCTCTTTCATTCTTCAACTCAATCTCAATTCTGCTCCTCTTTTACTTTCCTCTAGAACTGCCTCTCGTCTTAATCTTTCCTATTACTCTATTCTCGCTGATCTGGATAGAATTTCCGCGGGGCCGTCAGAACCTTTGTGAAATTTAATTCTTTAAAAACTCAACTTCTGCAAATCCTCTCAAGACACCTTCTGAACTTTTCCTATCTCTTTCGATTTGCTCCTCTGTCTCACCTGCTGACAATATAAACAACCTTGGCCTTAACATAAACAAAAATATCTTTGAAACCTCACATCACAACGGTTGCCAGGGGCGGCCCCAAAGAAACTGGGAGTTCTGTTTAGACTGCGAGACTTTTTCCTTTTCTCAGTTACTCCAGCTATACAAGGCCTCATCCGCCCTTGTATAGAGTACTGCTCTCATATC
>JABUQX010141135.1:0-12500 GCA_015478945.1 Trachelipus rathkii
GGTGGTTCAATCCCGGAGAAGGCAGTAAATTTTTTACCTTCCCATAAATTCTTTTCTTTACTATTATTATATATATATATATATATATATATATATATATATATATATATATATATATATATATATATATATATATATATATATATATATATATATATATATATATATAGTAACTAGTTTAACTATAAAAATAAAATACCCAATCGAAAAAAATCGTTAATGCATAATAAAATTTTCGCTTCAAACGATGTTGTAAATTTTGAAACATTTAATTAATGCTACATTGACTATACTTTATTTTATGTGATGATATATATATATATATATATATATATATATATATATATATATATATATATATATATATATATATATATATATATATATATATATATATATATATATATATATATATATATATATATATATATATATAAATATATATGTTGTTGTTATATATATATATATATATATATAGTTATATATATATATATATATATATATATATATATATATATATATATATATATATATATATATATATATATATTATATATATATATATATATATATATATATATATATATATATATATATATATATATATATATATATATAAATATATATATATATATAGTATATATATATATATATATATATATATATATATATATGTATAGTATATATATATATATATATATATATATATATATATATATATATATATATATATATATATATTTATATATATAGTCCTTGTTATGTTTTACACCCCACCAGTTCTGATTTTTTTTTTTTAGCATATTGCTAGTATATATACTAATAATGAATTTATGTGGTGACGGACATGTGATTCAAAAGTTCTAAATATTTTAAATATTTTAAAAATTCACATTTATATAAGAAAAATTCTCAAAATGAAATATCTCGAAAGTACGATACTTACAGAAAAACTAACTACATATTTGGAATCAGCATATAAAGCTTATTACAAAAGTAAAAAAATTCAATATGAAATATCGCGAAAAGTATAACACTTACAGAAAACCAATTACATATTTGGAATCAGCATATGTGCTTATTACAAAAATAAACACATAAATAATAAAAATATTAGGGCCTTTGCGCCGACGGAGGACAGAGGGGGGGACGTTTTCCATTCCCTAGGGGAGGGGCGGAGGAACCCCGCGACACCCAAATACCAAAGAGCGGGGGTTCCGAAGACCCTCCCCGGAGGTGGGGAAATAGTCCTACCCCGTCATTCCCTCGGAAGGCCGAGAGACCCCAACCTCCTGCCATCTTTGCGGTTTACCCTTGGGTATTCCTTTAGTTAAAAAAAAAATAAATAAATAAAACTGACGGAGTCCGTTAAACGTAACAGGTCCTATATATTTTGAATCATGTCCGTCACCACTTAAATTGATTGTTAGAATCATATACTAGAAATATATAAAACAAACAAAAACTCTCGTACTGACGATACGTAAAACATTACAGGTCCTTATATATATATATATATATATATATATATATTATATATATATATATATATATATATATATATATATATATATATATATATATATATATATATATATATATATATATATATATATATATATATATATATATATAAGGAAGTATTTATAGAATGTAGAAAATCGCCGAACGCTACGCGTGAAACCCTGCAGTGTCACGTGTTAACTAAAACTGAAAGAGCGCAAGAGTTGCCAAAAGCTGCATTTAAATTTAATTTTAATTTTTTTTTATTTTTTTAAGGGGCTCGAGTCGACGGTGGGACAGAGGGGGGGGACGAAGTCCCCCCCATCGTCCCCCGCTGAGGCCGAGAGACCCTGACTCTTCCATCTTTGCGATTTAATCTTGGAAATAGTTAAAACAAAAAAATGTTTTAATAAATTATACGTCTATTATCTTGAAATAACGAAAAATCGATTACATCGTTCGTTCGATATATATTGGTTAACTTCCTTTTAAAGGAAGTTCTATATATATATATAAATATTATATATATATATATATATATATATATATATATATATATATATATATATATATATATATATATATATATATATATATATATATATATATATAGTAGTAAGGGGGGACAACTAACCGCCAAACTGAAAAGTGGCCTGTTTTACCCCACCCTGGCCTCTTTTACCCCACCTGACCTTTTTTGACCTTGACCTTTTTTGGCCTTGATTTTTTAGTTACTTTTTTAACGTTTTGTCCATAATTCAGGTCAAGATCCCCAACTCCGGAGGATTTTAGGGATTTTTCCCATTGGCAGCCCTGCACGTCGAAGGCAAAGACTTGAAAACCACTTTCGGAGGTTTTTGGAAATTCCAGTCATGTCGGCAGCTGACTTGGAAATTTCCATCATTTCATCAGATTTTGACGTTTGATACGTCAAACCTAGGGTTTTTAAGGTCGGTGAGACCGAATTTAAGGTCTGGAAGACCGTTTTCGGAGGTTTAGCCTCCCGAAAGGGGGCGGAGCCCCCCAAAGGGGGCTTTTTGGTTCCTAGAAGGTTTTAAATGATCGGTAGATCATTTTTGATGGTTCCAATCGATTTATCGTGATCGATTACCCCTAAATCGATGTTTAAATCGTCTTTCTACGTGCTCTGGTTGACTTGTTACACTAAAAAATATAATCGAAAGAAAATTATTTAAAATTCAGTCGATTAATCGCTGTAGTAGGTATGAATATTGGAGGCCGGAAGTAAAACCGGAAGTAAACGATCGACCGCCCGGAAGGGTAATTACCGCCCTTCTATCGACGAAAAAAACCGCAGGTTTTTTTCGAAACAATAAAAATGAATAAATTAATAAATAAAATTAATAATAAATTAATAATTAATAAATTAATTAATTAATTAATTAATTAATTAATTAATTAATTAATTAATTAATTAATAAATAAATAATAAATAAATAAATAAATAAATAAATAAATAAATAAATAAATATATATAAATATATATTATAACCGTATATGGCCCCGCACCGCACAGGATTACGTACCCCTGCGTCCCCCCTTAAGGGGGGCAAGCGCTAAAAATTAAATTCGATCGTAGAAGGCTGAAATTTGAGGTTGGGTAGAGGAGCCGGAGTTACAGCGACTCTCCCGAGTCGGATCGGTTTCGTCCCAGGGACCTCTGAGTGGGGTCCGAAAAAGAAGAAATGTATGGAATGCAAAACAGAGGAAGAAAAGGAAGATGGCGGAAAGAGAAGAAGGAGGAAGGAGGAGTCAGAGAAGGAAAGAGTTGGAGAAGGAGTCTGAGTCGGAGGAGTCGGAGTTGGCATCGGCACCGGTGCTGGAGCCGGTGCGGTGCTAAGTTAATAAATATTCGTTTAGTCCCATATTTATATCAAAATATATGTTATTGAACCTGTAGATCTCGAAAATGACGGTTATAAGTCCGTAAAGGGTGTTTGGGACCCCAACGGAGGGGGTCCTGACTGAAAAAAGCATTGAATGCAAAACAGAGGAAGAAAGAAGAAGGAAGAAGGAGGAAGAAGGAAAAGGATGAAGGAAAGAGTCTGAGAAGGGAGACAGAGTTGGTACCGGCACCGATGCTGGAGCCGGTGCGGTGCCTTATTAAACATTCGTTTAATAATACAATAGCACATAACTGTACACATAAGTGCTTCTGTTCTAACATGTACATGTCGTTAATTGCATTGCATCATGCAAAGATAACCCGTTTTCTAAATGTTGAAGACTGACATTTATATTTTCAAATCTCATTTTCTTTTATAAACGTTAACTAATATATTTTTTTTTTGTTTGCTTTTTATTCAATTTATTTTTCTGACTTTATTTTTTTATAAGTTTTTTTTTACATTTAAACTTTGTTTAATTTTTTTTTCTAACTATTTTTTTTACAAGTTTTATTTTACATTTATACTTTGTGTTAAATTTTTTTTATTTTAATTTTTAAAATTTTTTTATTTAAATTTATTTTTCTAACTTTATTTTTTTATAAGTTTTATTTTACATTTAAACTTTGTGTTTAATTTTTTTATTTAATTTTTTTTTTTTTTTTTTTTTTTTTTTTTTTTTTTTTTTTTTTTTTTTTTTTTTTTTTTTTTTTTTTTTTTTTTTTAAAATTTTTATTTAAATTTATTTTTTCTAACTTTTATTTTTCAAACTTTTATTTATTTTTGTTTTATTTACTTTAAACATTTTGTTTTTACTAAAAATTATTTTTTATGTTTATAACTTAAAAAAATTACTTTTTACATACCTTAAAGCAGTAAATCAGTAAATCAGTTAATCAAACCACCCCCTCCACCCTCCTACCCATCCATGATCTATTGATCTATTGATCTATTGATCTATTGATCTATTGATTTAGGTCATATTTTTACTAAAATTATCATGTTTTACATACCCTAAAGCAGTAAATCAGTTAATCAAACCACCCACCCCACCCTCCGTGATCTATTGATCTATTGATCTATTGATCTATTGATCTATTGATCTATTGTTTGTTTTCTTTAAACATTTTGTTTTTACTAAAAAATTTATTCTTTTTATGTTTATAACTTAAAAAAATTTGCATTTTTGCATACCCTAAAGCAGTAAATCAGTAAATCAGTTAATCAAACCACCCACTCTATCCTCCTACCCATCCATGATCTATTGATCTATTGATCTATTGATCTATTGATCTATTGATCTATTGATTCAAGTCATATTTTGTATAACAAAACAATACTTTATACTTTTTATGTTTATAACTTAAAAATTGATTTTTTACATACCCTAAAGCAGTAAATCAGTAAATCAGTTAATCAAACCACCCACTCTATCCTCCTACCCATCCATGATCTATTGATCTATTGATCTATTGATCTATTGATCTATTGATTCAAGTCATATTTTGTATAACAAAACAAAACTTTTATACTTTTTATGTTTATAACTTAAAAAAATTTGTATTTTTACATACCTTAAAGCAGTAAATCAGTAAATCAGTAAAGCAGTAAATCAGTAAATCAGTAAAGCAGTAAATCAGTAAATCAGTAAATCAAACCACCCACTCTATCCTCCTACCCAAACATAATCCATTGATCTATTGATCTATTGATCTATTGATCTATTGATCTATTGATTCAAGTCATATTTTTTTATTAAAATTGCTATTTATGTTTTGCATACTCTAAAGCAGATCAGAAAATCAGTAAATCAAACTACCTCCAACCACCCTCCTACACTTCCATGAGATCTATTGATCTATTGATCTAATGATTCAAGTCATATTTTTTATTAAAATTATGTTTTACATACCCTAAAGTAAATCAGTTAATCAAACTGCCCTCCGGCCACCCTCCTACCCATTCTGTGATGTATATTGATCTATTGATCTCAAGTCATATTTTGTATAGACATAACACAAAAACTTTTATTTATTTTGTTTTGTTTTCTTTAAATATTTTGTTTTTACTAAAAAATTTATTCTTTTTATGTTTATAACTTAAAAAATTTGCATTTTTACATACCCTAAAGCAGTAAATCAGTAAATCAGTTAATCAAACCACCCACTCTATCCTCCTACCCATCCATGATCTATTGATCTATTGATCTATTGATCTATTGATTCAAGTCATATTATAAGTATCTTTTGTATACACATAATACATTTATTTATTTTGTTTGTTTTCTTAAATATTTTGTTTTTACTAAAAATTATTCCTTTTTATGTTTATAACTTAAAAAATTTGCATTTTTACATACCCTAAAGCAGGAAATCAGTAAATCAGTTAATCAAACCACTCTAGCCTCCCACCCATCTATTGATCTATTGATCTATTGATCTATTGATCTATTGATCTATTGATCTATTGATTCAAGTCATATTTTGTATAGCATAACATAAAAATAATTTCTTTATTGTTGTTATTGAGTTGTCGTATTTGATGTTGATTTTGTTGCAGTTGTAACAATGTTGTTGTTGAAATGTTTTTGTTGTTGCTGTTGAAATGTTGTTGTTGTTGTTGTTGTTGTTGTTGTTGTTGTTGTTGTTGTTGTTGTTGTTGTTGTTGTTGTTGCTGTTGTTGTTGTTGCTGTTGTTGTTGTTGTTGTTGTTGCTGTTGCTGTTGTTGTTGCTGTTGTTGTTAAATATATCAAACGTTCAAGTTAAATGAAAATATACAACACTTTTTCAAACATATCTCTAAAATATTAATGTTAATTTTACATTAACATTATAATATTGAAAACTAAACAAAAATATATCTCATCCATGCCTAACTGACATACAGCATTCATTAACAAGGTAACTAAAATTAGAAGTTTCAACTTACCAGCAGAAGTCAGCATAACAATCTCAATCTTTACCATACACAACCGCACAAAATATTATTATTATTATTATTATTATTATTATTATTATTATTATTATTATTATTATTATTATTATTATTATTATTATTATTATTATTATTATTATTATTATTATTATTATTATTATTATTATTATTATTATTATTATTATTATTATTATTATTCCACATATATCTCACAATACTAATAACGCGTGTCCACAACTAGAACATTGGTTGGTAAATTGCTCTCTACCCGATACCTAAACATTACGTAATCTTGTTACGCTCAATTGATAGCCAATCAGAGAACTGCATTTGCTATACCATCACGGACAGCCAATGAAATTCGAGGAATGACTCATTAATCTTAATATCTTTTGACACATGTGAAGGGTAGCGAGATTTATTACTTGCATTACTGCATTTGCTAAGCCATCACGGACAGCCAATGAAATTTATTACTCTTGTCCTTACTTAACATCTGTTTTATCTTAAACAGTAGTTTTATTATTATTATTATTATTATTATATATTATTATTATTATTATTATTATTATTATTATTATTATTATTATTATTATTATTATTATTATTATTATTATTATTATTATTATTATTATTATTATTATTATTATTATATCAACTATATATGTATATGAACATAACAAACCTAACATAACACACACACACACACACACACACACACACATCACACACACACACATTCACACACACACACACACACACACAAATTATAGACACTTTACTTAATACACTAGGCTGGCAATCATCGTACTAACTTACTGATCACATGACTGCTATTTCTATGATGTCAAGCAGTATGCAACATTTTCTAAACGTTGCTGGAAGACATTTACATTTTTCACATGTTTAATATAAACATTTCGTTTTGTTATGTATTTTCTTTTACGTTTCTATTATTCTTTATATTTATATTTTTTTAAGTTATATTTTTTTTATTTGTTATTTAATTATTTATTTGTTTTATTTATTTCTTTTTATTTTAGTTTATTTAAAGTATCTATACATTTAAAATTTTTATTATTTTTAGCTATTTAAAGATGAGTTTTTAATTGTAATTATTATTTATATAACTTGAAATATATACTTGCAGTGAACAACAAATCACTTTGCCTCTATCCTCCTACCCATCCATGACCATTGATCTATTGATCTATTGACTCCATTGATTCATTGATTCAAGTCATTGAGTATCATTTTAGGAAACATATAGGCCAGGTGTTTATGCACTCTCATCAATATGTGACACGTAAAGAGTTTGCCATAATAGCTAACATAACATCGTCTGAACTACAACAAGACGGCCACGCACAAATAGTTGGTCATCGAGTTCATCACTCACAACAGTAGTGATCATACATGTAACGTACTTTGTCGTTATTACATCAACATTTCAATGTTAATTTTACAACATTGCAATATTTAACAAAATTTGTTTACGTTAACATATATCTGTAGGTCTGTATGATAATTAGACAATGTTATGATAAATTTTTTGAATATTACAATAAAGACGTAAAATTAACATTGAAATGTTAGAGATATGCTTGACAAAGTGTGAATAGTTACGTTTTTGTATGCTATGTTAGTTACTTTACTGTTGTTAAGTGTGGAACTTTGTTGATGTTAGCTGTTTATTCGTGCTTAAGGTATGCTAGGTTTGTTGTTGTACATTATATTCTTAGTTCAGGTGATGTTATGTTAGCTTTCTTTATTAATGGGAAAACTTTTAAGTACGTTAGCATATATATTCGTTGGATCAGTGCATAAAGAACTTTATTTTTTATGTTATGTTTCCCTCAAAATGATACTCGAAATGACTTGAATCAATAGATCAATAGATCAATAGATCAATAGATCAATAGATCATGGATGGGTAGGAGGATAGAGTGGGTGGTTTGATTAACTGATTTACTGATTTACTGCTTTAGGGTATGTAAAAATGCAAATATTTTAAGTTATATACATAAAATGAAATAAATTTTAGTTAAAACAAAATCTTTTTAAACAGAATAAGGAAAAATAAATAAAAGTTTTTAAAAAATATATAGATT
This sequence comes from Trachelipus rathkii, assembly GCA_015478945.1. Classification (NCBI taxonomy): domain Eukaryota; kingdom Metazoa; phylum Arthropoda; class Malacostraca; order Isopoda; family Trachelipodidae; genus Trachelipus; species Trachelipus rathkii. The sequence continues at coordinate 8,456 of JABUQX010141135.1, forward strand.
ATTTTAAATAAATAAAATAAAAATAAATAAAACTAAAATAAATAAATAAATAACTAACTTTTAACAAAATATAAATATAAAGAATAATAGAAACGTAAAAGAAAATACATAACAAAACGAAATGTTTATATTAAACATGTGAAAAATGTAAATGTCTTCCAGCAACGTTTAGAAAATGTTGCATACTGCTTGACATCATAGAAATAGCAGTCATGTGATCAGTAAGTTAGTACGATGATTGCCAGTCTAATGTATTAAGTAAAGTGTCTATAATTATTGTGTGTGTGTGTGTGTGTGTGTGTGTGTGTGTGTGTGTGTGTGTGTGTGTGTGTGTGTGTGTGTGGTATGTTAGGTTTGTTATGTTCTATATACATATATAGTTGATATAATAATAATAATAATAATAATAATAATAATAATAATAATAATAATAATAATAATACACACACACACACACACATAATAATAATAATAATAATAATAATAATAATAATAATAATAATAATAATAATAATAATAATAAAACTACTGTTTAAGATAAAAACAGATGTTAAGTAAGGACAAGAGTAATAAATCTCGTTACCCTTCTCATGTGTCAAAAGATATCGGGTACAAAGTAATCAATCTCGTTACCCTTCACATGTGTCAAAAGATATTAAGATTAATGAGTCATTCCTCGAATTTCATTGGCTGTCCGTGATGGTATAGCAAATGCAGTTCTCTGATTGGCTATCAATTGAGCGTAACAAGATTACGTAATGTTTAGGTATCGGGTAGAGAGCAATTTACCAACCAATGTTCTAGTTGTGAACCTGCAGGCAAAGTGATCGCACGCGTTATTGGTATTGTGAGATCTATGTGGAATAATAATAATAATAATAATAATAATAATAATAATAATAATAATAATAATAATAATAATAATAATAATAATAATAATAATAATAATAATAATAATAATAATAATAATAATAATAATAATAATATTTTGTGCGGTTGTGCATAGTTAAGATTGAGATTGCTATGTTGACTTCTGCTGGTAAGTTGAAACTTCTAATTTTAGTTACCTTGTTAATGAATGCTGTATGTCAGTTAGGCATGGATGAGATATATTTTTGTTTAGTTTTCAATATTATAATGTTAATGTAAAATTAACATTAATATTTTAGAGATATGTTTGAAAAAGTGTTGCATATTTTCATTTAACTTGAACGTTTGATATATTTAACAACAACAGCAACAACAACAGCAACAACAACAACAAAGCAACAACAACAACAGCAACAACAACAACAACAACAACAACAACAACAACAACAACAACAACAACAACAACAACAACAACAACAACAACAACAACATTTCAACAGCAACAACAAAAACATTTCAACAACAACAACATCAACAACTGCAACAAATGCAACAACAAACACGACATTTCAACAACAACAACTACAGCAAAGAAATTATTTTTATGTTATGCTATACAAAATATGACTTGAATCAATAGATCAATAGATCAATAGATCAATAGATCAATAGATCAATAGATCATGGATGGGTGGGAGGCTAGAGTGGTTTGATTAACTGATTTACCGATTTATGCTTTAGGGTATGTAAAAATGCAAATTTTTTAAGTTATAAACATAAAAAGAATAATTTTTTTAGTAAAAACAAAATATTTAAAGAAAACAAAACAAAATAAATAAGTTTTTGTGTTATGTCTATACAAAAAGATACTTATAATATGACTTGAATCAATAGATCAATAGATCAATAGATCATGGATGGGTAGGAGGATAGAGTGGGTGGTTTGATTTACTGATTTACTGATTTACTGCTTTAGGGTATGTAAAAATGCAAATTTTTTAAGTTATAAACATAAAAAGAATAATTTTTTTAGTAAAAACAAAATATTTAAAGAAAACAAAACAAAATAAATAAAAGTTTTTGTGTTATGTCTATACAAAATATGACTTGAATCATTAGATCAATAGATCAATATACCACGAATGGGTAGGAGGGCGGAGGGTAGTTTGATTTACTGATTTACTGCTTTAGGGTATGTAAAACATAACAATTTTAATAAAAATATGACTTGAATCATTAGATCAATAGATCAATAGATCAATAGATCAATAGATCAATAGATCAATAGATCAATAGATCATGGAAGTGTAGGAGGGTGGTTGGAGGGTAGTTTGATTTACTGATTTACTGATTTACTGCTTTAGAGTATGCAAAACATAACAATTTTAATAAAAAATATGACTTGAATCAATAGATCAATAGATCAATAGATCAATAGATCAATAGATCAATAGATCAATGGATTATGTTTGGGTAGGAGGATAGAGTGGGTGGTTTGATTTACTGATTTACTGATTTACTGCTTTACTGATTTACTGATTTACTGATTTACTGTTATAAACATAAAAAGAATAAATTTTTTAGTAAAAACAAAAATGTTTAAAGAAAACAAAACAAAAATAAATAAAAGTTTTGTTTTGTTATACAAAATATGACTTGAATCAATAGATCAATAGATCAATAGATCAATAGATCAATAGATCATGGATGGGTAGGAGGATAGAGTGGGTGGTTTGATTAACTGATTTACTGATTTACTGCTTTAAGGTATGTAAAAATACAAATTTTTTAAGTTATAAACATAAAAAGTATAAAAGTATTGTTTTGTTATACAAAATATGACTTGAATCAATAGATCAATAGATCAATAGATCAATAGATCAATAGATCATAGAAGGGTTGGAGGGTGGCTGGAGGGTGGTTTGATTTACTGATTTACTGCTTTAGGGTATGCAAAAATGCAAATTTTTTTTAAGTTATAAACATAAAAAGAATAAATTTTTTAGTAAAAACAAAATGTTTAAAGAAAACAAACAATAGATCAATAGATCAATAGATCAATAGATCAATAGATCAATAGATCACGGATGGGTGGGGTGGGTGGTTTGATTAACTGATTTACTGATTTACTGCTTTAGGGTATGTAAAACATGATAATTTTAGTAAAAATATGACCTAAATCAATAGATCAATAGATCAATAGATCAATAGATCAATAGATCATGGATGGGTAGGAGGGTGGAGGGGGTGGTTTGATTAACTGATTTACTGATTTACTGCTTTAAGGTATGTAAAATGTAATTTTTTTACGTTATAAACATAAAAAGAATAATTTTTTTAGTAAAAACAAAATGTTTAAAGTAAATAAAACAAAAATAAATAAAAGTTTGAAAAATAAAGTTAGAAAAATAAATTTAAATAAAAATTTTTTTTAAAAATTAAAATAAAAAATTAAACACAAAGTATAAATGTAAAATAAAACTTATAAAAAAAAAAAAAAAAAAAAAATTAAAATAAAAATTAAACACAAAGTTTAAATGTAAAATAAAAACTTATAAAAAAAAGTTAGAAAAATAAATTTAAATAAAAAATTTTTTAAAAATTAAAATAAAAAAAAATTAAACACAAAGTATAAATGTAAAATAAAACTTATAAAAAAAAAATAAATAAAAAAATTAAACAAAGTTTAAATGTAAAATAAAAACTTATAAAAATAAAGTCAGAAAAATAAATTGAATAAAAAACAAAAAAAAAAAAAAAAAAATATATTAGTTAACGTTTATAAAAAGAAAATGAGATTTGAAAATATAAATGTCAGTCTTCAACATTTAGAAAACGGTTTATCTTGCAAGATGCAATGCAATTGACGACATGTACATGTTAGAACAGAAGCACTTATGTGCTATTGTATTATTAAACGAATGTTTAATAACTCGGCACCGCACCGGCTCCAGCATCGGTGCCGGTACCAACTCTGTCTCCTTCTCAGACTCTTTCCTTCATCCTTCCTTCTTCCTCCTTCTTCCTTCTTCCTTTCTTCCTCTGTTTTGCATTCCATGCATTTTTTTCAGTCGGGACCCCCTCCGTTGGGGTCCCAGACACCCTTTACGGATTTATAACCGTAATTTTCGAGATCTACAGGCAAATAAACATATATTTTGATATAAATATGGGA
>JABUQX010141135.1:15000-17500 GCA_015478945.1 Trachelipus rathkii
TCTCTTTATCTTGAAAACAAATTGCCTTTTATTTTTATTATTATGAAATTAGTAAATAATCCTATTTATTACCTAAATACAAATAAAGTGTATAAATATAATTGTTATTAAATTTAATTAAGTTATTAGTTTATATATATATATATATATATATATATATATATATATATATATATATATATAGAGAGATATATATATATAAGAGTAGTATATAGAGAGATATAGATATAGATATATATATATATGAGAAAGAAGATATAGAATAAATAAATAAATATACATATATAAAAATATACTGTGTAATATCTTTGAGTAATCTAATTTTATTTATCTTTATTGAAAAGGATTTGAAACTACATTGATGAATTTGCTTATTATATAGATGAAATATACCTATCATTAATTCAGGTGATAACTAGAAATAATTATTAATTTAAAAAAAAATTGCCTAAAAATAAAAAATAAAAATAAAAAAAATAAAAAAATCAATGATATTTTGATTTTTTGATTTTAGGCACAAATTGCCTTTTTAATTATTATTTTGATAAAATTAGTTAAGCATTCCTAATTATTACCTAATTAATAGGTTTAGTAAGTATAATTATTATTTAGTTTAATTGTTACTTATTATATATATATATACTGTATAATATCTGAGCAATCTAATTTTATTTATTTCTTTATTGAAAATTATTTGAAAACTACATTGATGAATTTGCTTATTATATAGATAGAAATATACCTATCATTAATCAGGTGATAACTAGTAATAATTATTATTAATTTAGAAAAAAATTTGCCAAAAATCAAAAAAATCAAACAATCAATGATTTTTTGATTTCTTTGATATTTTTAGTCACAAATTGCCTTTTATTATTTTGATAAAATTATTAAATAATCCTAATTATTACCTAATTAATGATAAGTTTATATATAATTATTATTTAGTTTAATTAAGTTATTTAATATATATATATATAGTTATATATAGTATATATATATATATATATATATATATATATATATATATATATATATATATATATATATATATATATATATAGATAACGAGTTATTATTGTATATTGATATTATATATACTGTATAATATCCGAGTAATCAAATTTTATTTATTTCTTTATTGAAAGTGATTTGAAACTACATTGATGAATTTGCTTATATATATATATATATATATATATATATATATATATATATATATATATATATATATATTATATATATATATATATATATATATATATATATATATATATATATATATATATATATATATATATATATGTATATATATATATATATATATATATATATATATATATATATATATATATATATATATATATATATATATATATATATATATATTTATATATATATATAGATGGAATATACTCCTAATAATCAGGTGGAGAACTAGAACAATTATTAATTTAGGAAAGGGAATAGTTTGTAATCAAAATCAAAATATTAATGATTTTTTTGATTTTTTGATTTCTTTGATTTTTTTAGGCACAAATTGCCTTTTTATTATTATTTTGATAAAATTAGTAAATAATCCTAATTATTACTAATTAATAATAAGTTTAGTAAGTATAATTATTATTTAATTTAATGTTACTTAAATTATGCAAATATATATATATATATATATATATATATATATATATATATATATATAGTTATATATATATATATATATATAGTAGTATATATATATATATATATATATATATATATATATATATATATATATATATATATATATATACTGTATAATATCTGAGTAATCTAATTATATTTATTTCTTTATTAAAAATGATTTGAAACTACATTGATGAATTTGCTTATTATATAGATGGAATAAACTTATCATTAATCAGGTGATAACTAGTAATAATTATTAATTTAGAGAAAAAAAATTTCCTAAAAAAATCAAATAAATCAAAATAAAAATCATGATTTTCATAAAAATCAATTGATTTAATCAATCTGAATTAAATCAATTTGATTTAATCAGGGCCAAATATGAGATATAATAAATCGCAATGTCGTTTACAATGGCAAGGAGGTAATAAGTACACTGTATAATAGCTAGTTAATACAGTATTAGAGTATTGTGCTAAAGTATGGGCCCCTTATTTCTGGAAAGACATAGATATGCGAAAGAGAGTGCAACGTAGAGCAACAAGGATGATTTCCGGGTTTGAGGGTAAGAGCTATGAGAAGAGCGTGAAGGAGTTAGGAATGTTTTATGTAGAAAGGCTAGAGGGTACATGATACAAGTCTACAAAATTTACATCTTTTGATTATATAGAGACCAATAAATTCTTCAAAGTAGACCACGGACGGAAGACCAGTAAGAAAATTAAGGAGAATGACTACCAACTTGATAAGAAAGCATTCATTCAGTAATAGGGTTTTTAAATTTAGGAATGGTTTGCCACAGGAGGTTACTGGCTGCGACTTAATTGTAAAA
>JABUQX010141135.1:22500-29695 GCA_015478945.1 Trachelipus rathkii
AACTTAGCTTAATTTAACCTACCCTAACGTAACCTAACCTAACCTAACCTAACCTAACCTAACCTAACCTAACCTGACAACCTAACTTAACCTAACCTAACTAACCTAACCCTAACCTAACCTGACAACCTAACTTAACCTAACCTAGCCTATCCTAACGCCTGCGGCGGGCTGTGCAGGAATTTTTTTTTTTAAAAGCGTGTTGTCCATTTGACCTATCGACCATTTTTCCTGTCAACCATTTGAAGGCTACTCCCTATCCATTCTTTATTGAATCCCTTAACCTGTCACTAAACACAGATACGAGAACCATCAAAACCTTTGTCATCTAATAATCTGACACCATTTCAAGTGTTTAAAATTGGTAAGCCATATATGCATAGTAAATTGTTATAATTTATATATTTATTTATTCTATTTATTTTATTAAGTTTGTTTAACATTTAACAACACTTTGTATATATAATTTTATATTTTTCAAAGCTTTGAAAATGGAGAGATGCATTGGTTTCCAAAAACGTTAACTTAAAGTATTAAATCATGTTTAAAACTCTGGTGCCTTTATTTATCATGAAATCAAGATTCCTAATTAATAAATCTCGGAAATGAAATATATATATATATATATATATATATATACATATACTCCTTATATATATATCTATATATATCTTACTCTATATACTACTATATATCTTCTATACTGCTAACTATATATGCTATCTCATATATATGCCATATACTATGCTCTCTACTCACACTCATCCCTCCCTCCCTGCTTCTTCTCCTCTCAGGTTTCCCATGACTCTGCCTGTGATTATGCATGATTGGGTGCATGGGATTCTGAGATCTATGGAGGCATCAGAAGACTAGTGGCGGATGGTATTCCTCGTGTTTTAAGGGAGGGTTGCAGGCTACAGAGCTGGCCCCTGTCTAGTTCAACTCTACTCTATACCTTAATGCTAGTACATTTCTTCAGTACTAAGTGCGCACTCTCCAGCTAATCCCGAAAAGGGCAGCCCGCTCTGATCCTTCTAACTACCATCCCTATAGCTCTCACTTATATTCTATCTAAAATCTTGAAATTCTTTTTAACTCTCATTTCTGGATCATCTGTAATCTCTCCATTCCCTTCTTTCAGATCATCAGAATGTATGGCTTTCGACCCTCGAGGTCAACTGGTGACATACTATCTATTTAACTGATTTATGGTCTTCTGCCCTTAAGGACTATGGGAGTCTTGTGTGGTGGCACGAAATATCAAAGGAAGTATGGCATGCGTCGCACTGCCTCTCTAATCTCACGCGCTTCCTTTTGGGATTTCTCCTTCTCTTTGCTTACTCTTGTCAGGTTTTCTCTCTCTGATCGCTCCATATCAGCACTGGTTGATGGAAGCGACTTCTTCATCCTTTCCTGTTAATTGTGAGCAGTAATTCTTCAAGGTTCTGTTTTTATCTCCAACTTTATTCTTACTTTTCAATCAAATGGTCTCCTCAGCTGTACTTCTAACTCGGTTGTTCTTTCTTATGCCGATGACTCAACTCTCCATTCTTCCCACTCATTTCAAATCTGCTCTGTGTTTTGCATCTAAGTTGCCTCTCTCCTTCAGCTTCCCGATTCCATTCTTGCCGACCTGGATGGGATTTCCCGGTGGCGCCGCCGCAGCCTTATGAATTTCAACTCTTTGAAAACTCAACTTCTTTACATCTCCCTCTCAAAGACACCTAACTTTTATTTTCTTCGACGTTTCTAACGTCTCACCTGTTGACAACATAAGCGTTCTTGGTCTGAACATAAATAAACATCTTGGAAACCTCATATCACAACCGGTTGCTAAGGTGGCCTCAAAGAAACTTGGAGTTCTGATCAGGTTGCGAATTTTTTTCTCTTCTGCACAGTTACCTCAGTTATATAAAACCATATTCGCCATGTTTGGATATTTATTCTCACATCACCAAGAGTTCTCCGGCTCCACCCTTCTATTGGATAGAGTTGAGTCTAAGCTAAGAGACTAATAAACTGTCCCTACTTTCAAACTCTCTTGATACTATCTCTCTGACGTGACGTTTTCGCACTATCTCTTTTCTATAGGTACTACAATGGTAGACGCTCAAGGGAGTTGGCCGCTCGCATTCCACCTCCATTGCCTCGCCCTCGTAATACAAGAGAGAGGTGAAATCTTGCTCTCTCATGAATTTGTGGCTGAGCAGCATTCGAAAATTCCAAGCTCGTTCGTTAGCTCAAAGTATTAAATTCTTTACAGCCACTTCTATGCTGTGGAACTCCTTGACTGTCTTCTGCTTTCCAACTGTACATTTAATATTCCTCTCTTTAAAACCCACGTCTGCGCTCACCTAAGAGATTTGCCTTGGAAAGCGGGTGGGTTTTCATTTTCCTGTACGTGAGTGGTGGTATTCTGCAAATATATATATATATATATATATATATATATATGCCTATATATATATATATATAACTTCCACTTGCCATACCTTATATGCTGCTGCTGCTGCTGCTGCTCACTGCTGTATGCTGCTGCTATATATACTGCTGTATATGTAACCACCACTCATTGGTAGAGCCATTTAAAGGAGGGGGGCAACATTGTAAAGTAAAGGATTGAAGGAAAGCCCATTCAATCCCAAGTCAATCGCAGATCTCTTAGGTGTGCGTAGACTGAGGTCTTAAAGAAAGGGAGATTAATTGCAAGTGGATAGACAAAGGATTGAAGGGAGTTCTACAGAAGAAAGAATGCTGCATAAAAAGGGTGCATCATAACGAAAAAGTCTGGGGTTCTCAAAATTTGCACAATATTCATGAGAAACCAGGGCACCCCTCGTGCTACGAGGGGACGCAACGGTGATATAATGCATGAGGGGTCAACTCACTTTACCACCTACAGTTGTAGTACCTAAAGTAAAGAGATAGTGCATCAACTTCTCGTCGCAGAGATAGAGGGTGAAGGGGGTTCGAAAGTAGGGCCTCAACACTATCCAAAAGAACTAACTGTAAGAACTGAAAGAATATAGTTCTCTATACAAGGGTCTTATATAATTGGAGTAATTATTCGGAAGAAAATTTCTCATAACCTTAACAAAACTCACGGTTCTTTTATAACCTTTGTTAGCAGCCTTTGTGATATGAGCTTTCCAAGATTGTTTATGTTCAGACCAAGAATGTTTATGTTGTTCACAGGCGAGACGTGAGAGATGTCGAAAGAGATAGGAAAGTTGGGAGGTGTTTTTGAGAGGGAAATTGAGTGTTTGAAAAGTTTAATTTCCCAAGGTTGAGGCAAACCCACTAGCAAATTTCATCTGATAAGCAAGAACAGAGTAGGAAAGTTGAAACTGGGAAGCAACACTAGATGCAAAAGTGGGAGCAGATTTGAAATGAATGGAGCGAGAAAAAAGAGATAAAGCAGATTTATAGAAGTTATTAGATATGTTATTGGAAAGGAGTGAGAAATTTTTATAGCAGGAGAACCAAGGAGATCAGTGCACTTCTTTTTGTGAAAGAAAGCTTAGAAGGAAGAATAATATTCATGTAATGATTACGAGGAGAAAGAAAATTAGCAAGTGTGATATTAGAACGATAGCTTTTCCATTCCCTACATTCATTGTCTCTATCCTGAAGGACACAAGAACAATTGGCATCGAACCACGGATTTTGAGGAGAGAAATATTTAGTTGAAGATAAATAAACCAGCCAGGCTCAGTTCCTTTTCCGGGCGTTATATGTATATATATAATATATAATAACAATATATATATATATATGTAATAATATATATATCTTCATACCAGCTAACTATAATAATATACATATGTAATAATAATAATATATATATATAGTATGTATATATAGCCAATACATACATAATAATATATGCTCTAATATATATATATGCTCATATATATATATATCAAGATACAATATACAATAATAATAATATATATGTATATGTATGCTGCTCTTCTTCTTCCTTCTTCCATATCATAATATGTATATATGTATATGTATGTATATACATGCATGCATCCGTGCATGCATGCTGTATATGTAATATCAATATCTGATATATATATATATATATATATATATATATATATATATACTATATATATATATATAACCTTATATATATATATATATATATATATATATATATTACTTCCAAATTTGTTTTGAATTTTATTATTATTATTATTATTAATATTATTAATTCATATATTGTATTATTATTATTATTATTATTATTATTATTATTATTATTATTATTATTATTAAATTGACTCATTCAGTTCAAATGAGGGCTGGCCTTTGAGTATTATTATTTTATTACTATTATGTGTGTGTGTGTGTGTGTGTGTGTGTGTGTGTGTGTGTGTGTGTATTATTATTATTATTATTATTATTATTATTATTATTATTATTATTATTATTACTATTACTACTATAAAATCGATATATATATATATATATATATATATATTTATAAATATATATATATATACTTCTTATATATATATATATATATATATATATATATATATATATATATATATATATATACTATATATAAATCATTAATAATAAATTTTCTTGTAGTCAGCAAAATCCTTTCCACTTTCGTTGTATATAACAACAATTTCCCAAAGGTCAAACCAGTGACCAATTATAATTTATCAAAACTTTATAATGCAGACCAATTTAAAGTGACCTGAATTTGCAAAATCATATTTATTATTATTGAATATTAAAGTCTCACGTGTCTTTGCGTAAATTAATTGAAAATTTTATCCAATTGGGATTAATCACCATATTAAGTGATTTGCTTAGTTTGGAATATTTCCATGGGAAAGAATAAGGTTCTATACCATTTTGTGTAAATCTGCTCCACTACACACTCACAAATATATATATATATATATATATATATATATATATATATATATATATATATATATATATACTTATATATATATAACTGCTGCTGCTATATATGCCTGCTGACAATACCAGCATAATATATCATAGCATATATGTATCTGTGTTGCTGTTTATGTTTATGTATGCCAGCAACCAGCCAGCCAGCCAGCCAGTAGCCATATATAGCTGCTATATATAACGCCAGCAACCAGCCAACCAGCAGCCAGCCAGCCATATGTAATAATATATGTAGCCACCATACCAGCCAGCAACTATGTATATGCTGTTTATTAGCTAATAACTCAACAATAACATAGCAATATGCCAATAGCAGCCAATAGCCAGCTGTATATGTATATGCTTATATATGCCAATAATATCTAACTCATATATATAGTAATAACATCATATGCTGTATATATTTCTTCTTAGCCAACAACCCATGTAACTGTGCTGAAATTGGGTAAAGATAAGTATCGTACAATGTGGGGACTACATATATTGGCTCATTTATTTTAAATAGAAATAAAAAAAATCATATAAGTGATGCCAGAAAAATAATAAAATGTAAAAATTCAAGGATCAACACCTTAGTATCTACGACGCCTTATATCTTATATATATATATATATATATATATACTCTTACTATATATATATACTTATATATATATATATACTTATACCCCTGCTACTGCTGCCTGCTGCTCCCTTACCTCTTCTTGCTCAGTAACCTCTGTTTATGTACCATATGCCCAGCCAGCCTTGCAGTATCATATATACAGCGCCAGCCATAGCCCATAGCATCATAGCACCTTATATATCCTTCTGCTCCAATATGTATATATAATAACATAGCCTTAATATATATGTATATATATATATGTATATGTATATATTTTATATATATATATATATATATATCAACTTACTCATCATAATACTTATCAATATATATATATATAACTGCTCCCAACCAATATATATATATATATGTAATAATATGTATATATATATATAATAACATCGCTCCCGGCGCTATGTATAATATATATATATATATAAATATATATACCAATATAATAATATATAATATCTAATATATATGTATATATGCTATATATAATAATAACTTAACCAACTCCTGTAGTATAAATATCAGTAGCGGCTCCTGCCTTCGTTGCATGTTTGTGCAACGACCACTTTTTTTCCAATATCAACGATGTTTTTTGCTGGTTTTTTGGTGTTGATCGAGGAAAGATTCACAGTTGCTCATATGTATATATGTATATATGTAATATATATATACACCAACATATATGTATATATATGTATATATATAACTATGTATATATATATATATATATATATATATATATATATAGCGCGTATAAAAAATATATATATAAGGCTTATATTTTTCTCGCGTTGCATATATATATGCCTTCCCTTAATTGTTCTTTTTTATACTGAACGAAATATTTTGAAATTGTTTTAAAAATGATTTAACATTGACTAAATAGGAAAAACTTCGATAAAACTTCGTTGCAGGGCCTGTCTCAACTCGTTTTGAAAAATAAACGATATAAAAAAAAATTTGTTCGCTTTTATATTTTTATTTTTTTTTTTTTTGTTGAGCGCAATTTTTTTATATATATATATATATATATATATATATATATATATATATATATATATATATATATATATATATCAACAACCATAACATATATATATATATATATATATATATATATATATATGCTATATATATATATATATATATATATATATATATATATATATATTTATATATTATTATTATTATTATTATTATTAGTATTGATATTAATTATTATTATTATTATGACATTGTGTGTGTATGTGTATTATTGTGTGTGTGTATTATTATTATTATTATTAATTATTATTATTGTTATTATTATTATTATTATTATAATAAAAGGGGCTTCGGGACTGGCGACGTACCCTCACTGTAACATCTCGTCAATGTGGGGTTCATCCCTGAACAAAACCAGCAACCATACATCCTTACAAAACCCGAAATTCGCTCCTATTATGCACCTTTCTTCTCGCCTCTGCCAAACTCATTCCTCCTCCAGGCATTCCTTTACTGACTCAATCACTTTTCTTCGGTCCCAACCAGTCGATTCCCAACACACTCACCACTATACACCAGTTTAACCAACCGACTATCATCCATCCTATCCACATGATAAACTCATCTAAATATTTTCTCGTTTAGA
>JABUQX010141136.1:10000-12500 GCA_015478945.1 Trachelipus rathkii
AAAATTTCTTCTCTTTTTCTCTCCTCTTCTACTGTACTTCGCTCTACAATAAACTTAAACTGGGATCGGGCTTTTAATCGAGAGATTCCTACCAGCCCCCTAACCTCATTTTTAATTTACTTACAGATAACCTGAATCTCAAAGTTGAGAGACTTTGAACAAAGTTTATATGAAGGTAAAAAAAATATCTTAATTTCTAATGTAAACACAATGACAAGACGAATAGTTTACTCTCTAGAGCTGAAGGTAATAAAGAGGCTTCCTTTATCGTTAAAATTGATTGCCACGCTTCCTCTTAAATTGAATAATTTTTTAATAATTGTAATTATTTTTAACGAAATTTGATGTAGAGGTACAATTTGATATACTTTACAAGAAAATGAAGTTAAATTTTGAATAAATTATAATTTAGTAGTTTTTCTCGAATAACTTCAAGAATATGAACTTAAAGAAGAATATGCTACCTTTCTATGTTATATTGGTAATCACCCAGTATCTCGGAGCCAGTACATCGAGGATTTTATTAAAAGAAATTATGCAAAAATCTCATATTTACTTTATTTTTCAATGGAAATATATATGTAAAGAGTTCGAAGATTTTCTTCTGAAACTTGCAAGAACTTCATGCGCACACCTCCAAAATAAAGGCTGCTGATTGGTTGGTGTGGATATCAAAAGATACAGATACTTTATATTTATCTGCATTTGATATGATAAATGGAGTGCTACTTATGTTGAATGTTGCGGCAATATGAATTTTACAACGACTAAAATCTATTTTTATATACAACTTAGTATGTAGATTTGTTGTTACATAGCAAATATTTAAAAGGAAAGGAAATAGATTAAATGTACTCAGAAGTTTTGAGCACAGGCCAACCCCACTCCTTGAATACAAACATCTGTACCCATCAGGAAATACGGTCACTAGAGTGACTGAGATGGAGTAATTATAAGTAATTTACGACATATATATATATATATATATATAACATATATACATATATATATATATATATATATATATATATATATATATATATATATTCTTAATATATATATATATATATATATATATATATATATATATATATATAATAATAATATATATATATATATATATATATATATATATATAACATATCTTCAACCTTGTAACCATACATACACACATACATATAACTATATATATATATAGCCAATAATAATATATATATATATACTAATAATATATAATATGTAATATATATACATATATGCATATACATATACATATATATATACGCCCATATAATATATATAATATATATAACTAACCAACAATAATATATATATATATATCTTTCTCAATATATATATATATATATAATGAACGAAGAAAAAGCAAAGCAGCTCATATAGAATTAATTTGAATGAAAAATGAAAGTTTCAACTAGTTATTGCTTTTATTTATGAGTTCCATAATATGCAACAAAATTATTGCTTTATATTAACATGATATATTTTGCAAAAACAATTGAATGTTTTCTAACTGGCTCTCTGCATAGTAATAATACCCAGAAAATTGTTACGAAATAGAGCTATATTTAGTTTTTATGCTCTGACTATGTCTTACACGGAGAAGCAATCATCCTCTTGGGTTTTTTAAGTTAAAACAATGAGAATACCTTTTAATTAAACAAATAAGAGCACAGTCTCGCTCCTTCTTTTGTATCAACATAGCTCCAGAGGTAAGTTTTTTTTTTTTTTTAAAGTAATTGGGTACAAACTTTTTATACAAACTATTGTAATACCGTATCTTCGTGTGTATAAAATAAACATTCTAAATATATATAAATATATATATATATATATATATATATATATATATATATATATATATATATATATATATATATATATATATATATATATATACCCTTCATATATGTGTATATAATTATGTATATATTTTATATATATATATATATATATATATATATATATATATATATATATATATATATATATATATAACATACCATATATATATATATAACCCAACAACCTTACCATATATATATATATATATATATATATATATATATATGCTATATCATATTCTCTCAACGTACACTTTTTTTGTAAGGGTAAAGGCAATTCTCTTGGAATCTCTGTTTGACTTGAATGCTTTGAAGAAACGGAGATTTCGTTGTTCAAGGCGTTGTCAAATGATGTAGAAGCGAAGTCGCCTGAAAAAGAAAACATGTATATATATATATATATATATATATACCTATTTATATATATATATGTACGCATATATAACTCTCCATAATAATATATGTATATGTACCGCGCAATTTTCATTTTTGAGTTATGTTTATAATAATAATAATAATAATATACATACTCATATATATATATATATGTAATAATAATAATAATACTAATATATGTAATAATAATATAATATATAATATTAATAATATATTACATATATACTAATATATATATGTAA
>JABUQX010141136.1:22500-27766 GCA_015478945.1 Trachelipus rathkii
ATTTGCTGCAACACAGAGGTATGGTCTGCATTGGTTTCGATGGAAAAATAGATGAAACACTTGTCGATACTGGAGGTGTGCGTAGAAAAGTTAGAGAAGAACATTACGTGCTAGTGTCATTTCCAGATGCATGTTACATCGATCACGTTAGTCCTAACTCAGGAAGATCTCGAGATGTATTTAATGAAATTCTGGGTATTATTGAACGAACAAGATCTACAGAGACTTTAAGAGCAGTGATTTGCGATGGAACTCCTGTGAATACGGGTAACAAGAATGGAATAATCACACTGTTGGAGTTACATCTTAAAAGACCACTTCAATGGCTCATATGCATGTTGCATTTTAATGAACTGCCACTCAGGAAGTTATTTAGTGTTGTTGATGGGAAGACAACTGGCCCATCGTCACATGAAGGACCTATAACCAAACTGCTCTCATTTGATCCTCAGACCAAACCCATCATTAATTTTCAACCAATTCCAGGCTCTGTAGTTGATGTTCCTGAAACAGTTACGAAAGATCTAAGTTCTGACCAGCTGTATTTACTAAAAATCTGTTTATTAATTCAGCAAGGGGTACAAAATGCAGATCATAATAATATGCGGTATTTGAAAACTGCACAGCCGGGTGCCTTAAGCCATGCAAGGTGGCTAACTAAAGCTAACAGACTGCTTCGATTGTACGTTTCAACAGAATCCGCATCTGATGATCTGAGGCGTTTGGTACGATTCGTACTGAACTTCTATGCCCCCATATGGTTCTATATCCGCTCCCATCCCTTCTGTCAAGATGGTGCAAAGAATTTTCACTTTATGGTATCACAGTATCAAAAACTTTCTCCTGAGGATCAGAACATCATTTCTCCAGTGCTCCTAAACAACTCCTATTTTTGTCATCCAGAAAACTTGTTGCTAGCTGGTGTTGCAGATGAACGGGAAACAATAAGAAGATTTTCATGTCAACAAATTCTTCAAGCAAGAAAGAAAATTTCCTCCACCAATGTGCAAGTTCGCTGCTTTGATAAAAGGCAGCTAAACGTCAATCTCAACGCCACTTCCTACATGGAACTGATAGACTGGGGGAGTACTCCTATCACCCCCCACCTCTTCTTGATGATATTAGTGATGATATTTTGGTTAGTAATCAACAAATTCTCCTACCAAAGTATCCGTGTCATTCGGTCGATGTTGAAAGAAATGTCAAAGATGTTTCCGCTGTTTCTAGTAGGGTCGTTGGTCATACTTCTCGACATGGTGCAATACTACAAACCAAACATTCTCGAATCGAAATACCTTCAGTACAGACAAAATCTGATTTTCTATGAGATTTTGTACTATGCAGGTTGTTTAGCATGTAAGAATGTAAGGATATTTAAGCTATACTGTATATCTGGCTATATATATATTTTTGTTTTTAAATAAAAAGATTCAAGGTAAAGTTGGGGTATGAAAACAAATCTTGAAGAACTTACTTTTAACACATTTCAGTTTGTATCTGAAGTGAGCACCAAAATAAAGTTGTTTCAAATCTGCACTACAACTTTTGTATGTTTTCAACCCGGCTTAATATATATATTTATATATATATATATATATATATATATATATATATATATATATATATATATATATATATATATATATATATATATATATAGTTATATATATATATATATCTTTATATATATATATATATATATATATATATATCTATATATAGCGAAAGTCTCAATGTTTAAACTCAACTATTACCATATATATATATATATATATATATATATATATATATATATATATAAATATATATATGATAATATATATATATATATATAAATATATATATATCTTTATATATATATATATATATATATATATATATATCTGACTCTCATACGAGAGGACGCTGGTTCAAATCCTCCGCGTAGCAGTTGGAGTTTTATCTACCTGGGGGCAAGAATTAAAACTCGACTGCGAACACGTTGGTGGCGCTGGTTTGGGATAGCCGGCCTTAAAGTTCGATTTCCTGTGGTCCCCCCGTGTTACCCTCTGAAAAGGGGATAAAAGCACGTTAAAAGGTACTTAGTTTTTTATATATATATATATATATATATATATATATATATATATATATATATATATATATATATATATATATATATATATATATATATATATATATATATATATATCTGCTATATATATCATCATCATCATCTTCCTTTTTTTTCCAAGACTGGGGATAAGGTGCGTGACATGCATCGGAAAAAGAAAATTAGCAGAAGAATATGACACAAGTCAAAAAGAAAGCCCAGCCTTACCACCCCCTCTATACCTTTTAGTGAGAACTCGTCGCAGTCAGAAAATCCTATATGGCATATCGTCTGAGGGACCCTCACTATGGCATATCGTCAGTGTGGGGTTCATCCCTTGGCCCAGGTGGGACACAACCATACCCCTCACCAAACCCCGCCATTCTCTCCTATCATGCACCTTTCTTCTCGCCTTTGCCAAACTCACATTTCTCTCCTTCAGACATTCCTTTACTGACTTAATCCACTTTTTCTTCGGTCCTCCAGCCGGTCAGATTCCCAGCACTCACCACTATAAATCCGCTTAACCAACCGACTATCATTCATCCTTTCCACATGACCAAACCATCTCAACTTACTTTCATTTATTCTCTCATTTACCCCTTTCTTCACACCACACAACTCTCTAATACGTTCATTCCTCATTTTATCAATTCTTCTCACACCTAACATGCCCCTAAGATTGTCCATCTGAACACATTGAACTTTAGATCTATACCTCTTATTCCAGACCATAGTCTCACTACTATACATTAACACAGGTAACAACATACCCTCATGTAAGACCCTAGCGCACTCAAGGCTTAGTCCCTTTACATCCACCAAGGATTTAATTGCACCAGCCACCTTCCTGCCATTCACAACTTTCCTACTACACTCTGCATCATCCGTTCCCTTTTCATCCAACATATATCCTAAATATTTAAACTCAGACACTTGTTCCAGCTGCTCACCATCTAACATAACTTTACACCGAGGACTGTCCTCACTCACAACCATAACCTTACTCTTATCTACGTTTACTTTCAAACCCCTCCTTTTACACACCTCCAAATCTCTCTACCAATCCTCTCAAACTCTATTCAGATTCTGCACAAAACCAAATCATCCATATATAATAGGTAGGGCACCCTCCACTTACCTCCATTCTTCATCATTCTAACACCATTTCCTACCACCCCCATCTCTAATTCTTTCATAACCCCATCCATATACAAATTGAATAACCAAGGAGACATAACACATCCCTGCCTCACTCCGCTATTTTAAACCAATATATATATATATATATATATATATATATATATATATATATATATATATATATATATATATATATATATATATATATATATATATATATATAACTACATCATATATATATATATATATATATATATATATATATATATATATATATATATTAGCAAATTTGAAAGAGAGCCACGTAAAAAATAAGGAATGTAAAGATTAAGAGAAGGTGGAATGCAGGTTTGGTGTCAGAGAGAGGAGAGAGAGAGAGAGAGAGAGAGAGAGAGAAGAGAGAGGGAAAAAGAAGAAGGAAGAAAGAGAGAGAGAGAGAGAGAGAGAGAGAGAGAGAGAGAGAGAGAGAGAGAGAGAGAGAAAGAGAAAGAGAAAGAGAAAGAGAAAGAGAAAGAGAAAGAGAAAGATAAAGAAAAGAAAGAAGAGAAAGAAGAGAGAGAAAGAAAATTAAACAAGAATGAGAGAGAGAGAGAGAGAGAGAGAGAGAGAGAGAGAGAGAGAGAGAGAGAGAGAGAGAGAGAGAGAGAGAGAGAGAGAGAGAGAGAGAGAATGTTACAGATATTAGTAAGAAAATAGACCGTGAACCAGTACAAGTGACAAGAAATATTAATCCCCATCCTAACGCTTTATATGCCTAATTGTGATTCCTCCATTGCTCTGATGGGTACATCATCCTACCCATACCCATTAATGAGTCTCGCTGAAACTCTTAGCTATGATAAAGCTATTAACAGCTAATCTTATTATGGTTTTTATATTATTTTCATCAAATTTTAGAATATTCAAAATAAAATCTAAAAATACTCTAAATATATTTCTTTATAAACTATAAAAAATAATTTTATTATATGTTTTCTCTACTATCTTTTTTATTTTTTTTCCCAACAAAACAAATCTGTTTTAGAAATATTTTTTCTTGCAAATAATTCAATTATTCACGCACGCACACACACATATACATACACATATACACACACACACTAGCCACACACACACACACACACACACACACACACACACACACACACACACACACACACACACACACACACACAATAATTATAACAATGTAATTAAGAGAAAAGCCTTTTTTTCGTTGGAAAGTGGGATTTATTTTTCGCTTGATTCTCTCGACGCAAGAATGAAC
Organism: Trachelipus rathkii; assembly: GCA_015478945.1. Classification (NCBI taxonomy): domain Eukaryota; kingdom Metazoa; phylum Arthropoda; class Malacostraca; order Isopoda; family Trachelipodidae; genus Trachelipus; species Trachelipus rathkii. The sequence continues at coordinate 27,003 of JABUQX010141136.1, forward strand.
ACAACAAACCAATTCACGTGGAAAATATTTAATTATTAGAACTTTTATTTTTTATTATTATTATTATTATTATGTATGTATGTGTGTGTGTGTGTGTGTGTGTGTGTGTGTGTGTGGTATTATTATTTTGTTGAGTATTAGTATTAGTATTAGTAGTATTAGTATTAGTATTGGTATTAGTATTAGTATTAGTATTAGTATTAGTATTAGAATTAGTGTGGAAAATATTTTATTATTATTATTATTATTATTATTATTATTATTATTATTATTATTATTATTATTATTATTATTATTATTATTATTATTATTATTATTATTATTATTATTATTATTATTATTATTAGTATTATTGTGCGTGTGTGTGTGTGTGTATGTGTGTGTGTGTGTGTGTGTGTGTGTATTATTATTATTATTATTATTATTATTATTATTATTATTATTATTATTATTATTATTATTATTATTATTATTATTATTATTATTATTATTATTATTATATTTTCATAAATACTTTATATATTGTTTATACTTATTGTTATAATTAATTGGTATAATGAAATTGTAAAATATTGAACTCATGTAATAAGTAAGTTAGTACGATGATTGCCAGGCTAATGTATTAAGTAAAGTGTCTATAATATAGTGAGTGTGTGTGTGTGTGTGTGTGTGTGTGTGTGTGTGTGTGTGTGTGTGTGTGTGTGTTATTGTGTGTGTGTGTGTATTATTTTTATTGTGTGTGTGTGTGTGTGTGTGTGTGTGTG
>JABUQX010141137.1:0-13909 GCA_015478945.1 Trachelipus rathkii
TGTTTTATGGGTGGAGATGAGATTGGAGATTTGTGTGTTTAAGGAGTTAATTTGGGCAGTTAAATTTGGAGTATAAATTTTTTGATGTCTAATGATATTTCTTTGTTTTATCAGATTGCAGATTTCAGGTAGTGTCTTCTATTGCCTCTTGGTATGTAAAGGTTAGATGATTTATGTATAACTTTGGTGAAATTATATATGGGCTTATGTAGTTAGAGTAAGTTGTTTGTAAAGGTTAATGTTATTTTCGGGTTGAGTATATATGTTGTTGTATATGTGATTATTACGTTATTGGGACGTGGTCTCATGGGTGATCTATTTATGTGTTCTATGTTATGTTGGTGAAAGGGAAGGAGAGGCGCAATTGAAATTGATGTCTGGGGATATTTGGTTTTCGTTTGTTGTGGTTATGTATTTTTATTTGATTCAGAATATTTTAATGTGTGATTTTATTTTCTTAAAAATTACTTTTTGCCATTTTGAAATTTATTACCAGCCGTTTTTCTTTCATTGACACTATTTTATTATTTTGTTATTAGATTAGAATATTTATTAAAATGTGTTTTAAATCATTTTTAAAATTATTATTTAAACTTTTTGTATTAAAATGTACTTTTCATTAGAATACTTAGTTTATATTGTTTATTTTAACTATAGTATTTTTTCCGCTAAAGCTATCAAGAATTAGAGGAAATTCTTTGTTTAAATTGAAATAATTGTTATTTTTATTTTGGTCTTCTTAAAGTGTTTTAAGTTATTTTTTAGTTGTATAACGTTATATTTATGATTTAATATATTAAATGTGTTAATATTTAGACATTTTCTCCTTTAAACATTTATGTGAAGGTAAATATTTAATTATTTAGTTAGTTACCATTTCTTTAAAGATAAATGTGTGTTTATTTTTAAAACTATTATGTTAAATTTATAAGCAAGCTATATTATGAAAAAATATTTTCTCTTTTGTTTTGTATTTAGTATTTATGGTTATACCGCTGTTAGTTTTAATAAATTGACCAGGTCTATCCAGCCAATTCAGAGTAACTTGGGGAACCTCCCAATGCTAAAGGAAACACTTTTACTATTCCTTATTTGACACAGTATTACAGGTTAATGCAAGCTTGAAAGAAGAAGCTTTGCAGTTCTTTGGTTACTTTCCAAATACTGTTTTAAAGGTCAATCGCTATCGCCATTTTACGGGATAGTTCCAATGCGTGAAAGTTGTTATACAATTCTTTGACAGGTGCTGTTCTACAGTAAAACCTTCGTATTAAGAGATACTGTTTTATAGGTCCATTACCATTGTTTTAAAAGGTAGTTGCTAACGCCTTTCTACGGGTAAGCCTTGCACATTAGAAGGTATTGCTTTAAAAATCTCTATTTGGCTCTTTTTTTTTGTAGGCTAGACACTAATTTCGTTTTACGAATTAGTCACTTAAGAATACTTTTTTTACTGATTCTTTAATATTTATTACCATTATGTATTATATTCCCCCTTTAACTAACGTAGCAAACTTAATCACGGAGTCTCAAAAATAAACGTATTTCAAACAAGTCATTTGCTCATTTTTGTATTTTATAGTTAATTTATTTTTAATGACTATTAACAAATTCGTAATTTAGATATTTTCAATGCTGCCTCTGAAATCATTGTTGTTTTCTCTTAAATATTGCCGGAGAAAGCTCCTCTTTCGACTCTAAGTCCGGGCGAGAGGCCTGTCTCTGACAAGGTTTTCCGCTTCAGCGTGAGGGACGAGAGTCGTTAACATCGCCGCTTTCATTATTTTTATCCTTGACAATATTATCATTGCCCGAAGATACTAATATTCTCTTCACAGTAGTTACAAGAGGAATGACATCAGATTTTGATGACAAGTTTTTTAATGATTTTCATAGTATTAACTTCAACGGGTAAGTTAGATCTGGAGTATAAAATTGATTAGAATAAAATTGTGATCAACGCAAAAACATTTATTTTATTATAGAGTGGCCGTATAAGAAGTTAGATACATTAAATTCTTGAATTCTTACCATTATTTGCAGGGTGATGTTCCAGCCCCTGAAATCATCATGTATTATTGAAATTTGTTTAACATTAATTCTGGAATATATTTCCTTAAGCTCTTCTGAACCATTTTCGAATGATTAAAATTTGCAGGATTTTACTTACATATTGAGAGAACTTCGCTGACTGTTATATATATATATATATATATATACATATATATACTACTCATATATACATTTAAGCTATATATATATATATATATATATATATATATATATATATATATATATATATATATATATATATATATATATAATATATATATATATATATATATATATATATATAATGTAAAATTAATAATAATAATAATAATAATAATAATAATAATAATATATAACATATATATATATATATATATATATATATATATATATATATATATATATACATATATAACAATAAAAAATTTAGAACAAAGTTCTTTATAATATCATAAAAATAGAGTTTATCTTTTCTTTTTAAGATTGTGATTTGAAGCCACTCGACAAAAGATGATTTCTGAAAGAAAGTTTGGTTCTTTGAAGGAAAATTCAAAGACTGCAAACAAGAAATAATAACATTATGTAACATAAAACAAATAACTTTGCTTTGAAAGCATTATTTCCTAATTGTTCCTGCTTAGAAAGAAATGAGATATAAAAATATTCCCTTCAAACTTTGTTTTTGTTACCTTGACATCGCTGTTTGCAATCTGATCTATTTGTATTTCAGAGAAAATTAATATTTTTTAAATACACGACATATTTTTATGAATGTATATATTAATTTTATAAATTATATTAATTTGAAAAATTGTTCGAAAAAAATATATAATGAAATCTAAATAAAAAATAAATAGACAAAATTTAAAATATAATAAAAAATCATATTCAATTAAAAATAAAAAATAATAATAAAAATGATAATAGTAATAATTTTCATTGATAAAGTGTCTCTTTCTATTAATTAAAATATTAATTATGTATGTATTTTTCTTATGACAAAAGTTCAGATAAACAAAAAAGAAATTAACTTAAAAAAAAAAAAAAAAAAAAAAAAAAAGTCTTCTTGAATGAAGGATTTCAAGAAAAAAAAAAAAAACTTAAAATTTAAAGTCAAATTGAAATTTGAATAAATTACAATATTCATTTAAAAGTTTAAATGAACAACATTCTTAAACATATTATGTACTTCGGTTTCTTCATTAAGAATGCATCTAAGAATGTACTGTACGTCTTTTCATATATAACCTTCATATGCTGTAAGTATTTTTTTTTCACGTATATATATATATATATATATAATAATAATATATCATATAATGATAATAGGATACATATATATATATAATATATATATATATATATATATATATATAACCTATCAACAATAATATATATGTATCTATGCTCATAATATGTACAATATATTCAATATTGCTTCTAGATTCTAGAAAATAATATGTATATATATATATATATATATATATATATATCTTTATAATATATAATAATAATATATATATAATAATATATATATCAATAATAATAATATAAATATATATATATAATAATAATATATATGTATATAAATGTATATATGTAGTATATATATATATATATACCTTATTATATATATATATCATATATATATATATATATACATATATAGGATATATATATATATATATATATATATATACTTTATCTCATATATAAGCCTCTAAGTCTATCGGAGCTATGCACTTTGGTACTTGAAATACACATTAATACGGGAAAATGCTGAGCCTAAACATATATATATATATATATATATATATATATACTCTAACATTATACCATAAAATAGCATCAGGTAGTGGAGGTGATGATGTCAAGAAGTTTCATATATTTCATGACTTCTACCTAATGATATCATATATAACCTTATACTATATATATCACTTTATCCTCTATAACTGCTGCTATATATATATATATATATATATATATATATATATATATATATATATGGGGGTTTTCAGTTATGGCCCCATCAATTTAAAATTCTCGGCTCCAGCTCCCAAAACCTTGCATATACCGATTTGATTATCGTTTTATTTTAGCACCAGTATATATATATATATATATATATATATATATATATATATATATATATATATATATATATATACTATATATATATATATATTTACTTATAACTTCTTAACTTATATATATATATATATATATATATATATATAAACTAAAGGGAGAGAGAGAATTTAGGTTATTAGTAAAAACTAAAATTACTCAAAATCCAATATCATAAACTAAGAAACGTGAATTTTTTTTGTTACCCAGAGGGCTGTCACCCCAATTTTTAGAAAAATCACAGGATATACACTAAAAATAATAATGAAGAATAGTAAAAGCGAAAATCGAAAATCGTCTCTCTCTTTGGGAAAAAAGTTACAGCCTCTCAAAGTTGTTGAAACTTAAAAATTCCATAGGATTTTCTTATATAAAATATTTTGTTGAAAATCACAAGGATATGCTCTAAAATAATAATGAAGAGAAAAGGAAAACGAAAATTATGTGGCAGATACCTTTAGGAAAAAAAGTTACAGCCTCTCCAAAATTTAATTTTCCCATAGACTTTCTTATATTAAAAAATTAATGGGCCTCGTGCTCGTTTTAGGGCCATCCCAGTTCAGGTTATGATAAGATTTGTTAATTCTAATTAGATTTTCTCTGTGTATACCTAACAAAGCTTATCATAACCTGGACTTAAAAGGCCAGAAATGAGACCTAACCTGGATCGATCCAATATTGAAAAGTCAGCAGAAGGTTTTTAGCGCTCTTTTGGCGGAGTGCCAGCGTTTTCAAAGGAAACAACGATTTTCGTTTTCATATTCTTCATTATTTTCGATAAATAAAAACAATAACGAAATAAATAATCCCTTGTAAATTACTAGCCACTTTCCGGTGAACCGCGCGGCAGCTATTATTTTGGTGGCAGGCATAATTAACATAGTTTTTTTTTTAAAATGTTAATTTATAGTATAATTTGGGCACCCGGACTCGCGAGGGTTAAAGAATAATTGGTAACTAAATTAAAAATATATTGACACATCAGAGAGTAGGTAATTAATAACCACTATCTTACTGATTTGTCACGAAGTTGCTAATTTTTATAAATATTTATTTTTACGTATAATAACTGTATTCTTAGCTGGGAGAAATTTGGAAACTTCCGTCAGAAAACAGAGTTAAGTAAAAACTTACATCTATCAGCCAATGCCTTTGGACCCCTAGGCTTTTGATATTTCTGGTTTTTACGTTATCTCTGCCTCAGCCAAATCACGTACTATTACCAAAAGTTTAAGCTAATTTACATCCTGAAAATGGAATTTAAATTAAAATAAACTTAAATAGGCCTACAAACAGTAATACTTAAATTAAATTTCACATAATATATTGAACTGTACATCCCTCACACAAAATATGGAAAATTGTTTCCCGCATTTTTGGTGAGTGCTAAAACAATTTTCATTAGTCAAAATATAATGATACAAATAAAAGCAACGCTATTATAGGGTATTGATTATTTGCAGGTGCGCATGCACATGACCTGTTTACTCATGTTAAGGTGTTACTTTTTATTGCTGAAAGTGTTCAATTACATTTTCAAGTAGTAAACTAAGCTCAAAATAAGAATGTATATCGCAAATTTATAAACATTTGCTCAGTAGTAAATATTAACTCTTCAGGGTTTACATATATATCATATGTATATATAACACTTAACACCACCTACCTCTCTATCATATAGTATATATATCTTATATGCATATATATCACTCATATCTACTATATATATATATATATATATATATATATATATATCTCATATATATACTACGAGTAGTCTTCTGAACATCGACTTTATAAGCAAATCTATTAAAATATTGTCTCTTGCAAAGTCATGCGAAAGGTATTGAATAACATGAATTTGCTGCTTTTCGAAAGCTTACTTCTGAAAAAATTCATACTCTGCTTCGTAGTCGACATCAATATAATTTCTGAATTTCTTTTAGAGTTGCATTTTCAATATTTCTCGCTTTTCTGTTAATATTAATAAGAATAATATATCATATATATATACTATATATATATATATCTCCTATCTTATCCTATATATATACCCAAATATATATACCATATAACATGGTTTGTAAGTATAGTTTCTTCATATATATATTTACTCAAACTCCTATACATACATATATATATATATATATATATATATATATATATATATATATATATATATATATATATATATAAAAGTAAGGTGATAAAAGAATATCAATATATTTAATCATCCTTCGAATATCGTAGGAAATAATAAAGCACCTATCGCCTTTCCATTCGACAATCGTAGCACGGCTACAAATCAAAGTGCATATATTAGGCTTAGGCTTAGCATGATAAATGATTTCTGCGTAAGTAAAAGATCAATTCAGTGTATTTTCATATGTTTAACACTCACGATTCTCGAAGGGAGATTTGTACATTGCATTGATTTATAGAAATATTCGCCAGTCAAAAATTTCTCAGTTGAGATTAGTGAGATTAATAACGCCCTATATACTATATATATATATATACTGCACCTGCCATATGCGCCGCCACTTGACTTTCATCTTCGGATTCGCTTTCGCTACACCTGCTGCTGCTGCTGCTGCTCTGCTGCTGCTGCCATATGCCACCTGCCTCTCCACCTCATCTGCTCTCTGCCTTACTATGCAAATATATATATATATATATATATATACTATATGCCATTCACTCTTACCATATACATATATATATGTACCATATATATATATATATCTTTGCTGCTGCTATATATATATTATATATATATGCTTTATAATATTGCTGCCCACAAATCCAAAAATTTCAAAATATGAAAAAATATTGTTTCAAGAGAAAAAAGATGTTTTGCCAGTGACTCCAGAAAATAGTTTTGCTATATCATCGTGGAGCATAAAAATATTTATAACTGACTCTTTTGCACACACACACATATATATATATATGTATCATATCATAGCATCCCTCATATATCTTTATATTATATCTTATATATTGAAATAATATATGTATATATACTCTACTCTTCTTTATATTATCTTTATGTATATGTATGTATAACCTTCTATATATCATATTATACTTTTATATATATCTTATATATCATGTACATGTATAAGCAAAGATATATTTATTTCTATATATATATATGTATATATATATATAATAACATATATATATATATCTTTCTTATATACTTATCTTTATATATTATCTATATATATATATATATATAATAACTCAATAATAATAATAATAATATATATAATAATATATTTATAATATATGTATAATAATATATATATATATATTATATACTTATGCTCATATATCTCTTACAGAGTAGGGAATCCTGCTCTCATATATATATATATATATATATATATATATATATATATATATATATATTTTTACAGTTGTCACCACCACTCGGGCAGAGCCCTATTCAAGGAGAGGTGTAACGCCTCAGAATCGAACTACTAACGCAAATTACGCAGATGAGCGCAGACACAGGCATAGCGAGTGGGAGATTAAATTCAGCAGGAAACACAGAGAATGGAGGAATTCCACAGAACAGAGGTGCAGGAAAGAAGGAAGCACAGCGAACTAGCCTGGGGTTACCAATATCAACACAAAACTCATGTGCAAGATACAGCACCTCTTGTGCTACGGGGGCGACGTAAAGGTGGTGGTACCGCGGGTGATAAGTTCCCTCGAGCACCTACCACTGCGTACCACGAAAAGAGATAAAGCACCAACATCGCGCCGCAAAGATAGAGGGTCAGATGAACTGGAAAGAACAGTTTATAAGCCTTTGGCCTTTGACTCGACCCTATCTAAAAAGCCTGGCAAAAACAAAGAGCCCCCAGATATGGAGGCAAATATGACTCCCATACAAGGGCGGATGAGGCCCTTATATAGCTGGAGAGCAACTGAAAAGAGGAAAAAAGTCTCGCAGTCCTAAACAGAACTCCAGTTTCTTTGAGGCCGCCTAGCAACCATTGTGATGTGAGTTTCAAGACATTTTTGTTTATGTTAGTAAAAGCCAAGGATGTTTATATTGTCAACAGGAGAGACGAGAGAGCCGTCAAAGAAGATGGGAAAGTTGGAAGGTGTCTTAGGGGAGATTTGTAGAAGTTGAGTTTTGGGTTGATTTCCACCAAGGTTCAGTTGACTACCGGAAATTCTATTATCCAGATCCGGCATGAGAATAAGAAAATCGGAAGAAAGATTCAGACGAGAGGCAATTCTAGAAGTAAAGAAGGGAGCAGAATTGAAATAGGTTGAAGAATGAAGGGTCGAGTCATCGGCGTTAAGAGTGAATAGAGTTAGATGTGCAGGTGAGAAAGATGTCATTAATGAAAAGTGGGGCAAGTAGGAATGAGGGCTTGGGAGCCCTGAGGAACACCACTATTAACAAGGAAGGAAGAAGTCACCGCATCAACAGCAAACTTGCGATATTAGAGCAGATTTGAAAAAAACTAGACATAAAACCAGCAAAGAAGGAGGAAACCCAAAGGAGGGGAGCTGGAGAGCAGTGACGCGTTGCCATACCCAGTCAAATGCTTTGACTATGGATAATGTAAGCGCCACCACCACGCAAGATCTCCCATGGTTTCCCTAAGGGCCGGAAAGCCATAATCAGTAAGATGGAGAAGTATATCATGAAGTAGACCTCGAGGCGCCGAAAGCCGTACTGACGATCAGCGGAAAAAAGTGAATGGAGAATTCCCCGGAGATGATCCCAGAAATGAGTTGTGAGAGGGTTTCAAAGATCTTAGATAAATTAAGAGCTATAGGGCGATGGTTAGAAAGATCAGAGCGGCTCTTTTTTCGGAAATGGTTGGACATGTGCGTGCTTCCAACACTGAGGGAAAGTGTTAGTATTGGGGCATAACATAGAGAATATATTTGAACGAGGGAGCAGGGGATGCTTGCCGGAGAAGCCTCCCTCAAACTCGGGGAGAATGCCAGCTCCAGGTCACTTGCACTTTCCTAACGTTCGTAGATTTCAGGTGCGTGCGATCGGAATGTAAATCACAGGCAGGCTGCCGGTTTGAAGGGAAAGGAGGAGGATGAGAATGCCAGAATCGTCAGGGTTGAGTTAGAGGAAAATAGGAGAGCAAAGAGATTTAATCAGTTGGAGTATTAGCAACGGAACCATCAGAGCCGAATAAGGGAGGAAAGACAGATTTACAAGTTGTAGAAATGTTTTGGCAAGAGGCCAGAAAGATTTGTGTCAGTAGGAGAACCAAGGAGGGTTAGCGCACTTTCGTTTAATGAAAGACCCGCTTTGCTCGTCGAGAAGAGTATCCCTGCAACGATTTTCTAGCTGAATGAAAATTAGCAAGAGTGATGGGAGAACGAGAATTTTTCCACTCCGATACGCACTGTCTCTCAGCCTGAATGGCCAGAGAACAAACACGATCGAACCATGGATTATGAGGAGAGAAAAGATTTAGTCGAAGAAGGGCAGACCTTGCTCATCATCAACGATTACAGCTCCCATATCGGCGAAGTCAGAGAGAGCGTGCAGGAGATTAAAGCAGTCATTCCAATTATAGTTGGCGTAAAAGCGACGCAAAGCCCCCAATTTAAAGTGCCAGAAAAAACGGGTAGGGCAGGATGGAGCTGTTGGAAAGTATTTAAAATTAAGAGATATAAGGTTGTGGTGAGATTTACCAATGAGCGAAAATGGTGTATTTTAAGAGAGAAGGACTAGTGGTGAAACATAGGTCAAATTGTGTTCAAGAATTGAGTTGGGACGATCCTTCCGGGACAATACGTGGCGGGACATACCACAATTGGTTGCTCCAGATCGTTGAGAATGCTGGCTGAGATTCGGCATCACTTACTAAATCCGATGTGAGAGGACCAACCATTCAGTGTTACCATACATTACAAATCCCCTAAATAGAGGACCTCATTATTTGGATGAGAAGATATAACAGAATCTCTCGTAAGGAAGTAGTAAGGCAGTAAAAGACGTGATCTCTGTTCTGTTAGGGAACAGTAGCAGAAGCACAATATTATTAGTAGAAGGAAGAAAGATTTCAAGCCACAGAACACAGAAGTTAGGAGATTCAAGATTCTCAGGACGTGTTACGAGATTTTCGAGACGTTTTACATAGGCACATACTCCACTTTTTAGACGGAAATTATGAAATATAAGTTATAACCCCAGAACCTGTCAAGCGAGTTAGAGAATAAATTCTTAGCCATCTGGTCTCAGACAAGAGCAAAGGTGGGTTATTAGATTTAGAGGAGATTTAGTCCACGGATGCAAAAGTTAGAGTGCAAACTACGGATGTTGTTACAAGATCAAATGAAAGCCCGCGCCTGCATCGTCCGCCATCGCCCACACTTTACACAGTCACAGCTTAACAAAGAGCAACGAACCCAGAAGCAAAGCAAGACAGCGTATAAGAGAAACAATAATAATATGTAATAACTCTTAATAGCTTAATAATAATATAATAATAATAATATTAACAATAATAAACATAATAATGACAAAATTTAACTACTTGATGGCCCATTTATATATGTTTATTTTTGAATCCGAGGTGGGGTGGCCATCTATATTACCCCACGTCCCCTGTAGTTAGTAATTCCCTAACAAATTGTAAGGGAAGTAAATTTTTTTAAAATAAAGGAATACCATAGGGTAAACCCATAAGATAGCGGAGTCGGACTCTCGACTTCCCGAAATTGGACGACGGGAGACTTCATCCCTACAATACGTCGACATGAAACCTAAATGGAAACTAACCCTTTTACTTGTAATATTTTCGCCAGGATTCACTTAAAAACTTCAAAAGAAAAAGAAACAATAATAAAAAATATTCATTGAAAAGTGTTAAAAATATTATTAATATATTATTGTTTTGTTCATAATAGTGATTAGAATTTTCTTTCCACGGATACTTTATTATTAACTAAAAAAAATTACTTTAATCAATATTAAAAGTACAAGCATTATTTAAAAATTGAGGTCAGTTTAAATATATTTTTAAACTTGTTTTTTACGGTACTTTATATAAATGTGAAAAAGACTGGAATATGTAAAGCTTTCATTTCTCATTTTCATAACATCTTGTGCTGCAAGCAAAAAAATCTGGAGTAACATGCCTTTATAATAAATATATATATATATATATATATATATATATATATACTTCCATATATATATATATATATATATATACAAAATATGTTTTGCTAAGTGCAATATATCTGCACCTAAAGAAGTCTTTCTAAATCGCGGTACGCATCAAAGCTAAGTTTAACACTAATAAGCACTAAAAGAAGGAGTGATAAAAACAAAAGAAAGCGGTGATAACTTTGCACCAGAAGACGTGATTCAGTCCTAATTGCCATAAATCTTTTTTTTATTGCCTTGTTCTTTTGACTAAGATTAACTTTGGAGGTATAAAGCAAGCAATGATAATATAATGAAACTCAAATACAATAATATTAATCTAATAATAATAATAATATTAATAATGTAAATAATAATATATCAATAATAAGTAATGTCAATAATAAATAATGTCAATGTCAAATATAATAATAATGAAGAAATGTAATAATAATAATTGATATTTGGGATAACAATAATAAATTATAATAATATATGGAATAATAAATATAGGAATAATAATAATAATAATAATAACCTATCTGTCTTAATAATAATAATAAATAAACATAATATAAATAATAATAATAATAATAATAATAAACTGAAAGTGATTGCAAAAATGTATTAAAAATGATTTTAATATTTAATCAAATATAATAAAACCATAATAATCTAATAACGTAATAATAATAAATAATAATAATAATAATATATAATAATAATAATAATAATAATATGTAATAATAATAATAATATACAATAATGTAATAAGCATGAATAATAACTCAATAATAATAATGAAATATGCGTAATAATAAATACGGTCCGTATACTACTACTACTGATGCAAATACTACTGTATGATATTGCTTCATTATTACCAAGTTATTGTTATTGGTAATGAGTTTGTATCCTATTCTTGTTTCTCCTTATTTCGAATTGCAAATCAGATCACGCTGGTGCATCGAAAGGGACAAATACGGAACTTCATATAATTTAATCTTACATGTGAGATAATAGTATAATTTTTATTGATAATAAACTTTACTGCGAAGGTAAAAGGGGAAAAAATATAATTGTTCAATAAATGTTTAAAAATAATAAATTTCAAAATATCCTATTGGCGTTATTTAATTTGTATTTAATATTTAAGTGTGTTTGATAACTTTTAAGATGTCTTTAAGGGCTCCACACCAGGCAAAATATATAGCATCTAACCTTCACGTGCGGGTTTTTAATCTTCTTTGAGTTGTGATTAGTTGTGTTTTCATACAAACTTCTTAAATCGAAGATTGTTAAATATATATATATATATATATATGTATATAACTAACCATATATATATATATATATATGTGTATATATGTATATAACACATCATACCTATACTCTCTTTCATATATATATATATATAAAAAGTACATATAACTTATATATATATATATATTTTATATGTATAACCATATATATATATACTTTTATAATATATATATATATCTTTCCATACCTTTCTTCACTCTATATATATATATATATATATATATATACTTTATACTTATATCTCATATATATATATATATTATATATCTTTTATATAATAATATATATATATATGTGTATATCATCATATCTTTTGGGATTATGTATGAGATTGGTTTTACATCTTATTGTATGAAGCTAAGATCTGAGGATTGTGTAACACCATATGTGTATACTGCTATATATGTATTTTTAATATTTGGCTATATATATTAACTTATATAATAATAATATATAATATAATACAATATAACATATGTATATATATATAGCATGTAATATATATCTTTCATACCTGCTCTTATACCCTTCATACTTGCCTTTATATATATTATTATATAATTCTTTGTATATTTCACGGAGCACTCATACCCCAACAGGTTGGGTTGTGGGAGTTAAAATAATATTGGCATTTTTCACTCACTTTTATTAACAGAGTGTGTTTAACACCTGGGGTCAAGAAACACAGTCAGCAGACTGGGCATGCTTTAAAAAATAACCTGTTATTAACATTGATATGATTGGTGATACATGATCAATTTGTGGATTAATAATCCCTCAAATGATACTCGATTTACATTATACATCAGAGATGACCCAAACGCTAATATATGCATTGGCAAATTAATATAAAGCTCAATAAAAGTCAATTTATAAACATAACCCAAAATCTTGTAATTTTCAGATATATTTAATATATTAAAATGATTACTAACGAAACTTAATGAATCTAACTGATGGAAATAAAATCATTTAATTATAAAATCATGACTCAACACAGGAAAATTTTATATAATAATGTTTACATGCAAAAAATGTTTATTAACGACACTTAATTAATCTAACTGCTGAAAGAAAAATCATTTATTAAGGCGCTATTTTACCTCCACTTCCTGATTGAAGGCCTCCTTAGAAACACATGACACAGGGAATACACTTTGTATTCTTTAAAACTTTGCCTGTATTACAAAAAAAAAATACACATTTTAATAAAAATACTTAAATTGTAAAAGAGACATATATATATATATATAT